>DWAN01003162.1:0-13847 GCA_018230445.1 Heliconius hewitsoni
CACAACCAGTCGGTTTTGCAGTCACACTTCGTGCCGCTGCGCTACGACTGGCCTCGATTTAATGACAGAATAATAAACAAAAAAATCATGTGAACTAACGTCGCCAGATTTTTATTTGATGAAACGCGGGATTTTTGAAGATTTTAAGTAAAAAAGCTGGAAGTCTTTTGCTAAAAGCGAGACAAAAAAAATAATAAGAATTTAAATTATTATTAACCCATTTATTCAAGTTAAACAAAATCTTCCAATCAATATAAAATATTTTTTCAACGCTGTCCAAATAATTCCAAATTAAATTTTATTTAAAACGAATCCAGTTTCCTTTAACAGTGACCATTTTATATTTCAACAAATATACAGTATTCAATAAAAGATTCTTACACATTTAACTAAATAAGTAATAACCATCAATATTTCATACAAAACAGTAATAAACCAAGCCTTTAAGTGAGACGTCAAAAACGATACCCAAATAACAGTACAACTCATGTTTAACAAATAATAATAATAAGCCTTTATTGCTGAAACTAACTAGAGGAGGCCTTTGTTTAACAAATATAAATGTAAAAATAATACTTGAAACGAATTTAAACAAATAAAATACACGCCTCTCCTTGACTGTCGCAGCGGGGACCCAAACTGTACTCATGTCCTCTTCCAGCGACCTCTCAGAGTAAAATGGAAGTGACACATTCGGGTTATTTTAAATGTATGCACTCGTAATTATATTATAAATTTAAATGTAAATTTGGAAAGTCCTCTGTGGTCCTTTATTAATATAGTGAAAAATTGCAAATGATTTTTTATGCTGTTTTGAACTATTCACAAAGTTATTTTTCTATTAGATACACGCTTAAAATATGCATTTATTTGAATTTTCGAAATCTTATTAAAGTTAAACTTCTTAGTTTTCTGTTCAAAAGATATAAAAACATTGGTGATTTTTCATTTTCGATACTAAAGAGTTCTAGGGACCTTTGGTTTGTTTGTTACGTTTTCACACCAAACTACTCAACCAATTATCATAAAATTTGGAATGCATATTTTTAGATGTATTAGAAAGAACATAGGATATGTTTTATTAAAAAATATATTATAAAAAACGATATGATTAGGCTATAAATGTATAAATAAATTTAAGTGAGCAAAGCCGCGTTTGCATCTCCTAATCCTCCTAAGAAGCTAATGTATAAATGAACAATGTACAAAATTTTAATGTACTGTAAAGTACAGTGACATACTAAGAAAAATAAATTAAGATATAATAATACCTTTTCTTATAATACTTTAATAACAACTTATAGATATTTTTAAGGTTTTTTACTTCTACAATTGTTTCACGCTATATCCCACACAGCAGAATATGCCAAGGGAACCTAGTGTTAACACGCTCCGTACTCCATTTCCTACACATTAGAGAGAGGAAATGGAACTATTAAATATTTTATTTTTTGTTCTTATTTTTTATTTATCATTTTATATACTTATTTGTTTTATGTGTGCAATAAAGTTTATTCTAATCTATTCTATTTATTCCCTGGAGCGGGGATTGAACAAAATTATAGATTTTTGAAATTTTATATAACATTGATGTCATTTCTGATTATATTTTTGTTGGATATTATTGTCCTGACTGATTTACTAAGGAGATAATTTGTAAATCTGATTTTCAGTTATTAATTATCTAATTATGTGAAATAACAAATAAGAGACATTTAATATATATTTTTTATTTGGCAAAAATTACCATCATATTTAATAAAACAACTTCAAAATTTATAGATTATAGAAGCCAGTCGTGAGGGGCACAAGCGTATCACTGAAAACGCGATAGTTTGTGAGTTCGATTCCCGCACGACGAAATTAAATATCAAAATACATATAACATTTTCATTTTCTTTGCTCTAGTGTCGAGGCAAAGCGTGGCGTTGAGTTTAACTACTCAACTCGCAATGCCTTCGGAATTCACCGGAAAATAAGAAATGGAGTTTCTCAGCACTAGCCTTCATAACTTGGCGGAAAGTGGCGAGCGAAGTGTCTTAACACTAGCCCTTTACTGCTTACTCTGCTACATGCGAGATACAACAAGTTGAAAAAAAAGAAAGAGGTGAGAGTGATGATAAAATATTACCTTAATAACAAAATACTAAATAACAAAGTACCTAAATAACAAAAAAATACTATCTTATGCAAGGAAAGGCGCTCCGTTTTCTCTGGCTACCTTGCTAGGAATAAGCGTGAAGCTAAAAAAAAACAAAAAAGAAGTAAATCTTAAGAAATCGAACCTGTTATTTACTATACCACGGCGATGTTAAACGGGTATAACAAGTTGTAGGTGTTTGAAATATAATAAATATAATCTCTATAACTATAGAGCCGCTTATCACATATTGGGTATATTTCATAAAATAATTGAATGTGTGACCTTCACATATGATTATTATGATCTTTAGGATTAAAGAACATCAACGCTATCGATTTAAATTATTTTTTTAATTTTTTTATTGCAATAATCTCTTCAAATTTCACCCGTAGAAGGATTCACTTGAACAAATATGTACTATTGAATATATAGTGAATACTATTATACTTCCTACAGACCTAGTGTGAATTTAAAAGAAAACGTCAGCAAGGGCAAATTTTAACATTTTTTAGCTCTATTGTGTTTTAATTTAGGCTCTTTGCGCATCTGTGTAAAAACAGCCCTATGTAGTCCTATGTTCGAATCCTGGCGGGTTTACCAAAAAAAACTCCCATGCAACCAGGTGGTGCTTGCAATTTTCAGGGACAGAGTACCGTCTTCCGTTCCCATCGGTGTCGCTGTTAAAGGCAATATAGGGCTACAGTTTATGTCCGAATAAAAATGCAGTAAGTAATATTTTGAGAAGTTCTCACTATTTATCATGCTATATATGTACAATTTTGAGGATATTGCGCTTGGCAGAACTCAACGCCGCATTTTGTCTAATTACCGAGAGGAAATCGAAACAACAACTTAATAATTATTAAATAAATAATTCTTATAATACTTTTTTTAAGAATCCATTAAAACAAACAAAACGCAAAGTTTTCTGTAATAAAAATTTGTTCTCAAGTAGCAGAGCTGGTTTGTTTTCAACACCAGACACGAGTAATTAAGGGCTGTGTTCATTTTGATAGCGTTTAATGAAAGTATATCGTCTGAGATAGCGCCACGCGACGATGTTTTATGTTCTTTTGATGATAATTTACTTGCCTCCGTCGTTTAGTGAGAAATGAATTAGTTTTTTTGTATCATCTATCTTTTTTCGTAATATAATGATATATTGAAATATTTAAAATATAAGATCTTGTATAATTTGGAAAAATGGTTGGAAATGTGTGGTAAAATACTATGAGTATCGTACTACGTCGATGGAACGTCCCAAAGAAAAAAAATATAAATCAGTTTAACGCTACATCCCGCATATAATAGGTTTGTCAGGAAGCCTATTAGCCTCAAATAAATGAATTGTCTGGTTGCCTTAAAATTATAATTGTCTTAAAACCCTAGGGAAAAGTCGTATGGTCATCATTGATACGTTACCTGGATTGGAATTGTTACATCATATTTGGTCAAGACATGTTTGTATGTATGTTTGTTACGCTTCAACTCCAAAACTATTCAACTGATTAACATGTAATAATTTTGTACGAATACTCTTATAGATATTAGATAAAGTATATTGAAATTAAATTACTTAAATTATTTTGTATTAAAATATATATAAATTTCTTTAAATTATTATCCTTTGGATATAAAAATAGCTAGTGAGCTAGACGCTAGTACATAATAATCTCTCAATTTAAATATTTTTTTCTACGAAAACGTTTACGTATAACCTTTTTTTTTATAAGCTTCACGCTGTATCCCGCACACAGCAGGGTAGGCAGAGGAGTCCTAGTGTTAAGACAGACCGTTTCCCACTTTCTGCCGAATTCTAGAGGCATTGCGTGTTGAAAGGCAGAACTCAACGCCGCGCTTTACCTCAACACCAGAGCGAAGAAATGTAAATATAAATTTAAATAAATATTTCATCTCCTCGAGTGGGGATCGAACCAACAACCAGTCGGTTTTACAGTCACACTTTGTGTCACTGCGCCACGACTGGCCTCTAACATATAACATATTATTATAATATCAGCACATAATACAAACTAGCGTTTAAAACGCAACGTAAAAAACGCGCGTTTACGTAACCCCCAACACACGACGACCCCCACAGTCACGCGATTTGTCTCCGCACCGCACGACACTCCGCCGCAAGAACAGATACAGATAATAAAATTATTTATACAATAAAACAAATAGAGTATAGAGTATGAGGTGTGAGTTTTGTCACTGTTGCCTTGTACGAGGTAATGGCTGGCATAAATATAAAACGGCGGCCGGTCGGTTAATTTTAGTATGGACAAAACCATAACTTTAATGTCCGATCGTTTGTTATAAGATTCACTTGTTGGATTCACTTCGTTGTTGATATTTTTTTTTATTTATTGTTTAATATCTAATATTTATTTTATTAAAAGTGTAAGTATATTTGTTGTTAGTATGTTTGTTGTATTAAAAAAAGAGGTGGTAGTGGCGCAGGGGCACAAGTGTGTATACGCGACGGTTGTGAGTTCGATTTCCACTCGAAGGAGTGAAATATTTGATGAACGAAATGTCTTGACACTAGACTCCCAGGTTTTTTCTGTCTATTCAGCTTCATAAAAATTATCATTTAACCGATCTGATCACACACAATGCTACAATTTATTTTCATATGTATGTTTTGTTCACTATGGTATTTGCACTTTTTAAAAATTACAACAATTTCACGAGCCCGCAGGGGACGCCCTTGCCGCCGACGACATCCTCTCAAGAGACCACGTAGCACTTGAATTTCTCAAGGATAGAGTACCAACTAAAAGCATTAACCTAATATTCGAATAAAAAAGACGGTCAAGGACAAAATGTTTCCCAGATACATTGAGATGACTATTTAACATTTAAAATAAAACAATTACGTCATTGTTGCACAAAATAAGCATGAGTTATGTGCAATGTATTGCATAATAATAATATTAATATGTCCTTTTTCATATTCTTATACTCACTTTACGTTTTGATTTAAGCATAACTTAAAAAACCTGTATGTAAAAACAAGAAAAACGTATGTGGTATTTGAACCTTACGACACTTAAAACAAAAAATATTTTTAAAAGTATATTTAAATAGTATTAGGCCGAGGAGGATGACGTCGTGACACAGTGGCACAAACATTTAACTGTAAGCGCGACTGTTGTATCAATATCTTCCTTAATTAATTCCTTCGCTCTGGTAAGGCAAAGTGCGACGTTGAGTTCCACTACATATTGCCCCAAAAATGCAGCGGAAAGTGAGGAACGGAGTGGCTTAACACTAGGTTTCCTTTGCCTCTCTTCTATATACGGCGATAAGATACAACGTGCAAAGTAAAGTAGATTGAGTCAGAAGGCAGACCTGGCAATAAAAGCAGAGACTAATACCATATAGAAGAAAAATAAGCGTAAAGTTGAAAAAAACTCTAAATATTATAATTATATAAAGTAACAGGTGGAAAAGAAATGGGAAGAAAAAGGAACCTTTAACCTTTTCAGTTCTGTTATAAAATGTCCGCCAACAATCAAAACGGCTAATAGAGGACGGGACGCTGAGCGCCTTTTAATTCTCACACCCCATTTGCGAAATGCAATCGTTAAAACAGGGCAATGCTTAGAGTAGAATTAACATTTAGAAATTTTAAAGTTATTAAATATAAGAAAGACCACATGCATGTTGTGATTGTTTTATATCAAATATCAAATCTACCAAATAACATTTTTAGATATAAGCTTCACGCTGTATCCCGCATGTAGCAGGGTAAGCAGAAGGAGCGTAGTGTTAAGATACTCCGCTCCCCACTTTCTGAAGACATTACATGTTGATCTCGATTTTTACTCCGCGCTTAGCCTTGACACCAAAGCGAAAAAATTAAAATATTAAATGTTTCATTTTCTCGAGTAGAATTCGAACCCACAACCTGTCGATGTTACAGTCACATACTTGTACTCCTGCGCCGCGACTGGCAAACAACGTGCAATAAAATTACAGAAATAGTAAAAAATGTTTAAAATATATGTTCAGTTAATAATTACAAAAACGAAAATATTTAACATTTTACCATAAATACAAAACTATAGAAACGCGTGTTTTATTTCATAGTTCGATGTTACGCCCACGAGAAAGTGTTTGTAGGTGTCGAATAAAGTTTTAGATAGTTATCTAATAATTAATTCTGTTTCTTATATTTTTAAGAATAATTTTCTCATTAATAAACGAAAATAGTAGGTTACGGTTATTCATACGATTTGTTACATTTTTAAATTACAAATAAGTATATAAAAATGAAATGCATGTGTCAAATATGTATCTACTAGATACTGTTATTCGAGACCTATGTATCTGTCAGATAAGGCTATCCGGGACTTTATCAGCCAGTGGTGAAACTGGCTCTAAGAGTAAATATGAGTACCTAATCATTAGTTTCTTCGCGATATGTACTTAACTTATATATTATAAAATTAACTAAAACAACAGCATTTTATCAGTTTTAGCTTCACGTTGTAATCCGCACAAACAGGGTAGAGCAAGACAAAGGGAACCTGGGAACCTTATATTAAGAGACTCCATCATCATTATGACACTTCCGTTCCTCACTTTAATAAGTTATACTTTATAACTTTTACAACTTAAAGCAGTTTCATTCCTTACTAAATATAACTTGACCTTTTAATTCTAAAATCAAAAAATATGTATCTGTCTTGACGAAACTCACTAGCACATTCAGTCGTCAAAGATTGTTATCGATGACTAATCGTCGTTAATTTTAATAATAAATATTTAGTAGCATATTAATAATATAAATAAGGGAGTGTTTAACTCTATGTTCTCTACGCTTTATCGGCTACTTCATACTAATCTTATAAATATGAATGTAAGTTTGTTTGTTACGCTTTCACGCCAAATCTCCGCAACCAATTATCATGATACTTTGTAAGCATATTCTTAGAGTTATAAGAAAGGACATGCCATAGTTTTTAGTAAATATATATAATATTTAAAACAAATATCATCCTTAAGCTATAATATAAAATTAACTATCAAAAGTAAGACTCCACATCACCGCTACTCCCGTTGTTTTCCTAATTCCGTGCCAAGCCCGTCGCCCTTTCATTTGCGCTCAATCGTCCAGCGTGGTGTTGGCACGTTTCTTTTATTCGCACTTTTTCCCTTCAAGGAATGCCGCCGTTACCCCGTACCCGATGCCGTTGTAATTATGATTCGTAAATTTATTTATTTTTTTCGTCTTGGGGTGAAAGTCAAAAAAATAATTGTTAACTGTAGGAAATCTTAAAAAGAAAACAACAATTGACATTTTAAAAATAAATTTGTAAGACAATTAAACTTTACTCTTTTTCCCGCAAAAGCATAGTGAACCTTGTGTCGAGTCCTGTCCCTATTTTCAAAACATTTCGTTTTAAGCAGCGGATCTTAACGCCACACTTAACCTACTAGAGCGGATAAACAAAAATAATTGAAATACAATCATTCCCCAAAGTGTAGATCGAACTCACAACTATCAGACTCTATTCCACAAACTTAACCTTTTCAAATATATTAATATATAAATTTTTAAATATCTTTAATTACACTTGAATTGGTCAGAAAATTAATGGTAAATATTATAAACTATTATAAAATCAATTATAAACTCTTTGTATTTCTTTGCTTGACGATGATTTATCAAATCGTTTTCAGTCGGTAGATGAATAACATAAAAAATATGTTATACGTTTATATGTTCGTTGTATAACAAATTGTACTAATAACATGGTGGTTAACACTTGTCAAAACTGATCGAAGTCGGCAGGAAAAAAAATAAAATCGCGAAAAAAGAAGAAACAAGTTCTTTACTTGTATTAGACAAGAAGTTTAAGTACTTAAATAAATTTGCCAAGTTTAAGAAAATTCACCTATATATTAATTTTAATTGTTTAAAAATTAAAAAAAAAATGTAATTTCGAAATGATCCAGTGGCGTAGGGGTCGCACAAACGTTCGACTGTAAACGTTCGTGGGTTCGATTCGCCTTTCAATAAAATATTCAGTATTTTCATTTCCTCACTCTGGTAACAAACAAAGCGCTGAATTCCGCTCCACTCATAAAAGTAATACCTCTAGAATTCCTAAGAAACCGAAGTATCTTAATGACAATAGAGTATATTAACACTAGGTTCCCAGGTTCCCTGCTATGTGCAGAATACAGCTAGGAGCTAAAAAAATCTTTTATCCATTATTGAAAGGAAGAAGAGCCCACAGTAACAAGTCTAGAGGTCCGCCTACGTACACTACATATGAATGTAATCAGATTATACCATTATCAAATCCCGTGTATTCACATGGCAATCCAATGGGAGACAACATGGAAATTAATTTCTATAGGGCAATTAAGCCGTGAACTTGAACAAACTGTTGTTTGTAGCACTTATTAGAATTTATGTTTTTACGCGTTTGTCTTGTTCTTTTAACATAATGTTGTTTAACTAACTTATTTTATTATTTATCTTTTATTATTTTTTTTAGCTTCACATTGTATCCCGCACATAGCTGGGTAGATAACACGCTTTGCTTTGTTGAGTGAGAATCGAACCCATGACCATCGCTTTTACAGTGACACGCTTGTGTCACAGCGCCCCGATGGTCTATTATCTTATTTTATTTCTTCTGTAATTATTTACTTATGTATATTAAATATCTGCTTGCACAACGCTCTGTACCATGATGGCCACTCTGAGACCGTGTTGACGCGGTAGGACAGCCTCTGACTGTAAATATGATGTGTTGTGGGTTCGATGCTTACATCCAGGGAATGAATTACTTTCATTGCACTAGGTTATGTTTTCTTCTGATATTAGGATAGGATATGCTTAATGCAAAGTGAATTTCCTGAGTGAAAGCTTAACTAAGTCTTTCCTTCACTTCGTTTCCTCATTAGATATTTATAATATTTAAATTATACTTTTGCTTTTTCTTCTTTATCGTCCGATTCCGTCAAAATTTAAATTAATTAAATAAGAAAATATAATTTTCATATTTGCTTTTACAAATACAAATAAAAAAAAATAATAACAAAAAAAAACAAATTAAAAAAAAACAAATAAAAAAAATAATAATAAAAATAAAAACAAATAATACAAGTGTATTTATAAGCATTAAAATAAATTAAATTTAATAAAAAAAACTCAAGTCCTGCTCACCTAGTCTAGGTAGAAAAAAAGTGTCAAATATGTAAATGCAGAACTAACAAGTATCACTCATTCACAAACATGGCTTTAAAATAACTTAAGATATTTTTACCGACTCATAAAAAGGTAGTTATCTTATCACCGTGCGTGAATACAATCTCGTATAAATCGACTCGACATCTCTCCAGGGACCAGCTCCACTTGATGGAATATATATTTTTTTATATAATTCTAAAGTCTAAATAAAGGTTGACACCACTTTATGCATTCATCAATCTGTCAACGTCGTATCTTAAGTTATAAATTATAATCAGCTTCACGCTGTATCCCGCATACAGCAGGAAGGCAGAGGGAACCTAGTGTTAAAACTCTCCGATGCCCACTTCCCGCCGAATTTATCGAGGCATTGCGTGTTGAGTAGCGGAATTCGAAGCCGATCTTTTGCCTTTGTACCAAAGCGAACGAATAAAAATATTAAGAAATAATACCTAATGCTTTCCCTCAAGTACGGATCGAACCCACAGCCGTCGCGTAACAATCACAGCCTGGCCACTACGCCACGACCGCTTTAATTGAATATTTATATTTTTTTATATAATTCTAAAGTCTAAAAAAAGCATGGCAGTACTTTATGCCTTCATCAATCCGTCAACGTCGTATCTTAAGTTATAATATTGCTCATTTCACATACACCAACGCAATCGTAACTAGTAATCTAGTGGTAAGTCTTATTGAACTGTTCCTGAATTCATTTTCATATATATTATGTAGAGATTAACATAAAAAAAATCTTATAGAGTAACGAAAAAATTTTACTTACTATCGACTAGCTCGCGGCTTCGCCCGCTTCTACTACACAATTATTTATTTTTCCTATCTGAATTACTTTTAAGATATCATCCATTCACTGATAGCTAAAAATTCTAACAATTCAATAAAATACTCATATAATAGGAATATTGAACCAATTGAAATAAAACAAGCACTAGACGCCAAGAGAAGTTTATCAAAATATTAGAGTGAAAACTGCATTAAATCCGAGATTAGCGCGAACATACACACAACAAGACAAACAAAATGTTTGATGTAACAAAATGTTTAGCTGACTTAGCACAAAGAAATTGATGAAAATTTTAAGTAAATCTTTTCAGTACTTTCGAGGTAAGTGATCATACGTACAGACAGACAGGCCGACAAAAATTCTAATAGTTTTTTGCTTCCTATTATTGTTTCTAAGCGTCCCTCTATCCATTTCAATCAAAACTACGAAATGTACAGACAAAATATTTTAACTGTTTTATTATATCATCATGCAATGACCGAAAGTTGAAGTTATTTAGTAAAAGAATTAAACCTTCGCTTTTGTCACTCTTTAGCAACAATGTGACATGACGAGCCAGTTGTTAAGTCACCTGCTCTTATATAAAATATATTTTATATTAATATTTATTATTACATTTTTTTAAGCAAAAAGAACCTAGAGATACTACGTTCTTAGGTACTTTGGGGATAAACGTAGTTTTCTAACTATATGAATGTATAGAAATGCTTAAGGCGAAAGACTGAAGCCGAATTATTTTCAAAAATAGACATTTTTAAGTGACATAGGAATACAGGGGTAGCTTGAACTATGGTTAATAATAATAATATTTTTATTAAAACTAACAATTCAAAAGTCTAAATTTTAATTGTAAAAATTTTCTAAAATTGTATTTCTAAAAAATATTTAGAAATTGACTCCAATTTCTTTAAAATATTACATACATTTTATACTAAAACGTGCAATCAGATTATAAGAAATACAAAAATAACAAGAAAACCTCTAGACGTGAGCTCATTTTCTCAAAGCTCAGATACCAAAAGAAACTTGAAATTCCCTCCAATACGAGGTATTTGTTTTAATTATGGCTGCCATCATTAATTATTGATGATAAAGAGAAAGACGGAAGATTGGCAATCGACACCCGCTTAATGAAGTGGTCCAAATACAACTAAACCAAATATTGACAACACACTAAAGCAAGAAATTTTGAAATTTAAATCTGGTATTCTCTTCACAATTAATTCGGGCTTACGTCAAAAATTTTTGATGGAATGTCAGGTTTTTTTTCAAACCACCCTGGCGCAGGTGGTCCTAATGTGTTTCATAAAATATAAAAAGTTCCTAATATATCGGATGCTTCTCACGTATTTAATAGGAATTAGTGCGATGTTGATCTTAAATGTAGGATGACATGTGATGCCTACATATAAAAAAACACATTGATAACAAGAAAATGATACGTTTATTCGATATCGAGTAGTGTATTAATGAAGAAAATCGATTTAGAAACAATTAAATTAAATTGAAACATAATATGTGATTTAAATTTATTATTTATGTTAATTATTAAATTAAAAAAATACAAAAGTGAAGGTAAATCCTATACATCATCAGTCAGTTATACGCAAGTAAAGAAATCAACATCGAATGATAAAACCAAATGCAAGATAGGAGTAAAACAACTTTTTGCAAACTGGCAGGGTATCGATGTCGTACAAACCGTAAGAATACTATAAGAAACCGTAATTAGGATGAGATCGGATGACCACATCGACCCGCGAAATGACACGGTTGCCGCCATTTTGATTGTAATTTCGGGCTGCGTACGCGCAGATTATAGTGCGGTAGACGACACTAACGATAGCGATGCCCAGATAGGCCAATTTGGGTAAAAAATATTGTGAATCGATTGTGGTATATTATTTTTGATTATTCTTTTTTTTATGTAATTCGTATGTACAGTAAAGTTTTATATAGTTTAGATATAGTTATTTTTAATCTTTGTAAGTGTAATTTCCCTTATATGGTCATTTTTATGGTAAGAAACATTATTAAGTATATTAAGGAAATATACTTTTAAATTGTAAAAAAATTACAACATCATATAACTATAAATAATAAGTATATATAGAAATATAAGCACATATAAACATTAACTTGTCTTAATTTCTAACGAGGCATTACGTTATATATTTAAATTAAATTGAAAGTAACAAGTAGATACTTCCGCTTAAAAATATAAATAACCACCATTTTCTCAGTAGTGAAGTTCACCATTGTGGCAAAATTCTGACATCAGAAACAGTATATTTTTTTCCTTAAATCAGCTTCAAGTTTTATCTGGCACACAGCAGAGTAGGCAGAGTAGCAGGAACCTAGTGTTAAGACACTCCATCCCTCACTTTCCGCCGAAATCAGGAGTGGTGGAACTCAACGCCGCGCTTTGTCTCGATACCAGAGCGGAGAAATGAAAATATAAATTCAAATAAATATTTCTTTTCCTCGAGTGGGAATTGAACCCAATACCAGTCGATTTTTTAACTTTAATTACTTTGTGCCTCTGCGCCTGGACTGTATATCATTTTTAAAATTTATATAATTTTAAATTCTACTTAAAAATTGGCTTGACTTCAGTTACTTCTATGTGTAATACTTTTAGAGTACCTTTCAGTGGAAAGAAAGTGAGTAGGTAAAAGGAGGCCATTCGTGGCGCAGGGGACAAGTGCGCGGCTGTAAGAGCTACAGGTTGTGGGTTCGATTCCCACTCGAAGGAATGAAAATATATTTATTTCCTCGCTTTGGTAACGAGGCCAAGCAAACAGGAAGTGTCGGTCTTTAACGTTAGGTTCCCAGGTTCCATCTGCCTACCTAGCTAAGTACGAGAAAAATCTCAAATACATTGAGAACATCCTTACAGAAATTCTGTTTAATATGCACATGCATAAGAAAAAAGATGAAAACTTATGATACTTTAAAATTGTAAGCAAAAAGTGGTTTCCTTTGAGAATTAACGTTTATTTATTTGGTGAGCATGTAGAGTAAGGGATCGCGATTGTATTCCTTTTTGTACTATGTTTTCACTGAATCACCTGCTTCGTGATCGTCAAAGCCTTAAGAACTGCGATGTTCCTGAGAAATGTAGTTTCTTTTTGTTTATACTTTGAGTAAATGATATGTGTTAAATATTTATTTAAAAACGTTGTGAGTGCCGTCGTGGCGCAGGGGCAGTAGCGTTTAACTGCTACGCGACGATTATGGGTGCAATTCCCAATTGGGGGAATGAATTAATTTTTTTTCGCTCTGGTTGCACGGCACCAATGCGCGGCGTTGAGTTCCGCCACCGTAATCAAACACGTAAGCATGTAACTACACGTGCATGGTTTTTGTGGGAAAATATTTATTTACCTGATTTGATTGGAACATGCAGTGACTTACTATAATTTCTTTTTTTAAATAGAAAACCAGAAAAAAATTATGATCTTTCACCAAAATGCTTTCATTTATATTTTAAATAATGCAAGAACGTTATAGGAACAGTTGAACTCTACATAATGTTTATATCGGTAGTTAAAATAAATTTTATTGAATACGCACATAGATTCTTTTTTGTTATTTAAGGAACAAATCATTTGTTTCAAGAAGAAGTGTAAAACTGACTGGTTGTGGGTTCGATCCCCACTCGAGGAGATGAAATATTT
>DWAN01003163.1:0-13845 GCA_018230445.1 Heliconius hewitsoni
ACCATCAGGTGACCCGCACGCTCGTTTGCCGTGTCTTTTCCATTAAAAAAAAAAATGGTCCTCCTTTTACCAGTAAACGATTTAATACCTTATTCAAAAATGACGGCATAGAACATGTGTTTGCAGCACCGTATCATCCTTCATCGACCAAGGCCGCTGCATTAGCCCGAAATGCTTATTAGCTTTTCTTATAATATTTTTTGTAGTTAAAACTACAAAAAATATTACAAGAAAAGCTGTTTTGTATAACAGCTTTTCTTGTAATATTAGTGTAAACAAGGCCCTGAATAGTTTTCTATTATATTATCGTATCATTCAACATAGTTTTACTGAAGAGGACCCTACAATGTTGCTGATGAGAAGGTCGTTGCGCACCGGATTCGATATACTAAAATCTGACAGGGAATGTCGTAAACAGAGACGCAAGTAAAGTCTGTCAAGTGGTGGCTCGTAGAAGTAAAGGGGATTTAAGGTAGTTCAGTATTGGCAATATTTAAGGGACAAAAAGGAGAAATCCGAGGCGATAGCAAATGCTATACAGAGCGCCGATTATAAGATTATAGACACAGATGGGAACTTAGTGCAAAGACATATCGACCAGCGTAAACCGAAGCGAAGAATAATAGGTATGCAGAGGCTTCTTCGAGCCCAGTCACTTGCGGTGTACCAGGTACCGTTATTTTGCAACTCTTGGATGTAATCATGAAGAAGTAGGAAACAATCCTAGTGTGAATGTTGGGGATGATCAATTAGAAACATACTAGTTATTCGCACAATCTATAACTTAACCAATAAAGATCTTTTGAGGCGAAAAATTAATGATATTAATATATTGACAGTTGCATGTTTATTAATATTAGTGATAGTGCGCCTGAAACTCGACTGCATGGATTTCGTAATTTTATGGGTATACTCTTTTTAAATAGGATCCCTGAAAACGTATGAGAATGTTCGCAAAAGACGTTTGTAAGGAAATTAAATATTTGAATATAAACAATAATATTTAATAGATCCGATCAAAAACATATATGTCAAATGAGAGCCATGTTGGACTTCACTAACAATAGCATTCTATTCTATCTATAGAGATCTATATGGGTATAGATCTATAAGTTCTTTGTTCCATCGGGATACAATTGAAGCTCTAAATTTCACTCGACAATTTTTTACGTATATACATATATCGTCTACCTTGATATCTATTATCTAGTTCTTAGGTCTCCTAGAGTCTGATTTGATGAGTGAGTCACTCAATCAGTTTGAGTTAAAATGTAGAATATACACCACGAGCTGGGGGATGAACAAATATGCTAAATTTCATGCATGTAGACTAATTAGTGTACGAGTTATGAAGTTCTCAAGAGTTGATTGAAATGGTTTGTGTAATATATACATTGAGCGCTTCTAGGTTTTTAACTTGGCTGGACACGCTGACGATGGTGCCCGTTGATGGTACATAATATATAATATTAGGTGTACATAAACCTTTATTTATTCTCGAAATACATATTTTAATTAACTTGAGTGCCGCTCGATTTGTGTTAATTATGGCATATCTCACTTAGTTGATCTTCAGATCAATTAAGTTTATAAGTAAAAAATTCAGTCTAGGCACAAAGAATCTAGTGTTAGGACTCTTTCCACTTTCTTTTCAATTGACAGTCATTACCTCTTTTATTATATCGAGTTGTAACTAATTAGTAAATATGAAGCAGCTTAAACTTAACCATCAATTTGAAAGTTGTACATAGGCTTAGGCTTGTTATCGTAACTTTTTCGATTAATCAATATAATATAATCATAACAAAAGTTATAATTTTTTTTTTAAAGAATATCGAAGTTAAATAATAATAGTATGCACAATGAATGCCTCAAGTGATGCTTAATTTAAGGTAAAATTAACAGCGAGCTAAAATTTCAATAGGTTAATTCTTATACCATCCATTATACAAACACATCTTATACTATAATTTGCCTATAATTCTTATCTTCTGTACGCAACTCGGACACGCTGCTCTGATACCGAGCGAGAAAATTATATTTCATAAATGTTTTGTTTATCTAAATAAAATGTTGTCGTAATTTTTATAATAACTAGTCTGAAGAGTCACGGCCAAAGATGCGGGACCATTACAGGTCGGACTAATCTTTGATTTTATGTATTTATTTTGCTCCAAATTCAAAAAAGCACCTATTTGAAGCTAAAGGGATAGTCACTATGAATTTTCAAGAGATGTATGACTCCAGAACTATTGTACACACCTGTTAATACACATCTTCACATCCAAAGGTGCCATGTTCATCGACACATGTAATTACACATCCACACAAGTGATCTCACATCCACACATGTGATTTCGCATTACACATGTGATTTCACATAAACACATGGTCTTACATCAACACACGTTCTCTCACATTACTTTTTCAAGTAACCTGGAGCAACCTAAAAAAAAGAAGAAATAGCTCAGCATCTCAAACTCAATTTCTTCAATTGATTCTACAGAAACCTTAATGTTTTCGTGACTTACTGTCCTCTTTTATTCTTCACCTGTACTACGTTGGTATTGAATTAAACAGTTTTATTTATAAGACAATGTTTCAGTGTACCCCTGTGGTCGCATCCACACATCATTATATTTTTTATATATTACACTATGAGTACCAAAAAGTTGTCCTTAAAAAGTTTAATATTTATTAGGTTAATAACAACTTTAATTTTCTACAAGTTCTTTAACATCACAGCACACCTACTCGGTGTGCAGGAGACACTTATTTTTATTATGTTTTTTTTCAGACTTTTTTAGAGACAGATTTTTTTACCTTATTATCTACCTTAAGCTGAAAATAAAATGGTCATTCTATTTAACACTAAATACTGTAATGTCAACTACATTACAGTATTTAGTGTTACATTGTCATAGAGTAGATAAAACTGTGGATTTATTTAAAATGCTGATAACAAAACACTCTGCATATTGTTTTTAAAATGATAAAATTAGTAGATATTGAAAATAATTCATATTAGTAACTTAATAATTATGAAGTTACAGGGGCGTAACCTCGAGCGGGGTGTTAGTACATGTACTCTATAGTCTATACTAATATAAAAAAGCGAAAGAATTTGTTTGTTTCTTTAAACGCTAAAACCTCTGGATCACTGGCCCGATTTACATTATTTTTGTTTTGTATCTAACATTCCTCAAGTGTGCTGTAGACTATGTCCGACGTAATCCGAGGTATTAGTAAGCCTTAAATAACAAAATAATATTAATAATCAAATAGCAAAATATACATAAAGAAAGACCTCTTGTAAATGAGTAACAATAAGGCATTTTTGAACAAAAAATAATTTAAAATTGCAAGGTGAAATTTCACTGTTTTTTATTTGATATGGACATTGAAACTTACGAAATAAATATTTCATAATCAAAGAAATTTTGTGAAGATAAACGTCGGCTTTTATAGTATGTATTTTGAAGGTATATTTTTCGAGAAAATGTTAAAATAATTTAACACTCTATTTACAGCCGCAAGCCTAGGTTCGACGTTCGTGTAGTTAAAAATTGTGAAAACAAGTTGTTCATGATTGAATGTATCAAATACAGCTCATAATAATAGGTTTATAGGTATGCAGGTATGTGAGCGATGCCGCGAGCCGGCCGCTAGTAATAAATAACGTTTAAAAATATAATTTAGTTCAATTTCACTTTATTAAAACAAATATGTTATAATTATTTTAAATTTGTTTCAAGAGATAAGTATTAGCAGCGCCATCTCTTGGTCATCATCATCTCTTAACTATAACTACTTAGTTTATTTTTTGAACAACTGAGACAAAGTTATTATATTATATATTTAAGGGATATTTACATTTATTGAATTGATTCCTTAGGTGTGCCATCTAACAGCAAAGATCAAAAGTACTTAACATCCGGGAACAGCAGGGTTTCCTAAATAGAGCCAGTATATATTTTGTTTAGAAAAATAAAGATATTTTATAAAAAGTAAAATATGTTTTTGTAATTTCGTAAGAATTTTATTTGACATACAACCAGACACTTGTTATATTTTTTTCCGTTCTCTTACTTTCGTATATATAATTTACACTTATTATTTTTAGTGTAACCTATGGAGGGTAGATGTAGGAAGGACCAGACCAGTGGGCCACAGAGTACATTCTAACATACTATAATAGAGACGAATCTTCAGCATCAAACATGGTAACATGGATCAACGCCATCTATATGTCAGTTTATGAATAATATATAAAGGCTATTTTGTTGTACATATTATGTTGATGTAGACAAGGAATGCAAACATAAAATACATCTGTAATTGATAGATTTTATTAAATAACACATTTATTACATAAATGTGATAAAGTTTATATTATTTAATATTACTTGCATGCAAATTGAAATCGTATCTGTTACTTTGTTACATTTGCCCAACACTTAAAATTGTAGTATGTAAAACAATACAAATAGCAGATTTACTTGAGTAATAAAATGAAATTATAATTTCTGAAAAACACACAAATATTTACAAATATACCAATTAAATTACCAGGTATCTTCCATTAAGTTAATTTTGAATTGACAATTTTACTAGAATTATTGTTGTTAAAGTATATAGTTTATTGGTAAATTATTAAATAGAATGGTGTTATCATATCACAATAAATTTTAGTAAATTTATAATATTTTCTCTTATTTTTAAAGTACATTTAAAAATAAGATAAAACTACTACTATAAGTATGTTTTATTGATATATGTGGAAAACTCTTCACTTTGACAAAAATTTATTAGAAATGAAAAAGGAAAATAATTGTTTCTGAAACTTCACTTTCTTTGTTTACATTTTGTCTCAAGCCCAAATAAATGCATTAAAGGAGTTTAAAATTGTTAATACCAACATAAAATCTATATTTATTAGTTTCCCTGGAAAAAATGTGCCACATCCATGGTTGTTTAGACTTTATAAGTTAAGTACTAAATGAAGATCAATATAGGTGTAGATAACCAAAAGAGAGAATATCAAGTAAGTGTTTTATCACTGTTAATATTAATAATAACAGGATGATTATGGACACTAGTTACGCTTTTTGAATTTGAAAAAGGGTTAAAAACAATGTAATAAAATAACATAATATAAAGTTATATTATTAATAATAACGATGATAAATCATTTATGTTAATCTCTCCTCCCAAACGCCCAATTCCCCACGGCACAGGGAAGGGTCCAAACTCAGTTGTAACAGGTAACAGTAACAGTAATAGTAATTATCCAGAGTAACCGAAGCTGTGAAAAACGCACAAACTATTACAATAATACTGTAATGGAATACTGAAATCGTAAACAACAACATGAACGGATATTTTAAAACTAATTTTTAGTTTATTTATAGATAGTATATAGACTATAGAATATAGACTATATAGTACCACAGACTCACAGAGACAGTCAGAGAAAACCAACTGTCAGTGACAGTACAGAACAGATTACGAAAAATATATAACATTTTTTATGAGCTATACAATAAATTATTTGTGGTAAATATTATTATTCGTATTTAATTTTGTAGAAAAATCGTAGTGTTAATTGAAATATTCAATTCCAAAGCTACCTCTGGCCTGGAGAAATGTAAACAAAATAAAAAATTGTCTAAAGCCTCCGTACTCCATATACTTCTTAATTGAATAATTTTATACGTCAAAAGTTTTCAGTTTCTTTGTAAAAAGGATGCCGATGCCCGATATTAGGAAAACATCAAAGTGAACATCGATATGTTGATTGTTGAAAGCAAATGTACGTGACTAAATTTCGATTATGTCTCCCTGCTAACATCGATGTTGTTTTTTTATTGTTTATTCTTTCTCATACTACAGACTTATAGTCCGTACCTTTTGTCATCTTATGCATTTGTTTTAATGTTTAATCCTTTAGACATTACTTAGAACTTGACTTAAGTTATTATATACATCAATTTTTATATTTATATAATATCTCCTTAAGAGTCCAGTTACTCATTTCAGTTGCGAGTAGCCAATTTAATTATAAAATTATAATACATAAAAATTTCACCATTAATAATAAATAAATTTTACCTAATTGATTACAAAAAGATAAAACAAAGATATTGTATTTCATGCAACATCGATACAAAAACATCGTTTTTTTATCTGCTAATATCGATGTTCATTGAAAGTCGATGATCGTCGGGAATCCCTATCCAGTATCCAGTGGCCGTCGCTGTCAGGCGTCAGTCTGCATAAAACTAACATCTTATAAGGAGGTTCCTTCCGTGAAGTAAATATTGAGTGTTAATGACTCTTCCGATATAGTCCCCCTCTCTGAGACACACTCAACAGTCGTGTCTTAAAGATGCTGTCTAACAGACGGTTAGTATTAACATGTGCTATAATTTTTTGCGGCAACATTGCTCTCTTGGGTCTATTCGTTAAATATAACATTGGGGAAAAATGCTACATTACTATAAACATACACCAAAAAAACCACCCAATGATGCCAGACGACTTTCTCAGTGTAGGGCTTGATACATCGGAAATAGAAAATTACAAGGATGTTGATTTTAATGATACCAAATTTAAAGAGTTGACAGCCGCGTTGGCCCCAGCGCGGTTCCGCCTCGGAGGCACCATGTCCGAACGATTGATTTTTACCTCCGAAGACGAATTTACAGCTTCATGCGACCACTGTCATATAAACTCTAAATCAAATAGCACATGTACAGCTGTCCAGAACCTGTGTGCTCATAAATTCTTACCATTTTTTATAATGACTGGTAAAAAGTGGAGTGAAATAAATGAATTTTGTAAAGCTACGAATCTAAAGTTGTTGTTTACTTTCAATGTCCTTCTACGCAGTGGGGAGGAATGGGATAGCCAAAATGCTATCGAAATTTTAGAATATTCTAAGATAAGAAATTTTGATATAGATTTTCAGCTTGGCAATGAACCAAACTCGTTTCGACATGTCTTTAACCTAAGCATTAGCCCACAATCCCTAGCCCATGACTACAAAAAGCTACGTAAACTCTTGAATCATCATGGATATAAAAAATCTCTCTTAGTCGGCCCTGAAACTACTAGACCTCAGAAACATCAGCCTAATTGCCTCAAGTATATGGTGGACTTTTTAGGTAACGGTTCACACTGTATAAATGCTAGATCATGGCACCAATACTACTTAAACAGCAGAACTGCTAAACTAGATGATTTCTGGGATCCAAATACTTTTGACTTACTCAAGGAGCAGATCGAAGTGATGCTGAATCATACAAAGAAATACCATAATATACCCATGTGGTTAAGTGAAACTAGTAGTTCCTATGGAGGGGGAGCTCCGGGGCTCTCAAACACATATGCTGGGTCACCACTTTGGATAGACAAGCTAGGATTATCTGCAAAGTATAATATAACAACAGTGATAAGACAAAGCTTATATGGAGGTAACTACAGCCTGATTAGTGACAAAGTAGAACCTTTACCGGACTGGTGGGTCAGTATATTATACAAAAAACTTGTTGGGAATAAAGTTTTACATATAAATTGTAAATGCTCTCGGTACCAAAGGATCTATGCACATTGTGCTAACAAGCAATACACAAATGACACAAGTGCCATCACCATTTTTGCTATAAATTTGAAATTAGACAAAATTAAGTTTCTCTTAAATGGAACAGCTTTTCATGGCAATAATTTGGATATAGATGAGTACATTATAAGTGCACCATCGAATAATAGAAGGACTAAAACAATACTTTTGAATGGGTGGCCATTGTATTATGAGTCTCCACAGTTGGATCTGCAGCCTCATCATATTAAATACGGTAAACATGTGTCAATGCCGCCATATTCCATTGGATTTTGGGTAATAAAAAATACATCTGTTAAAATTTGCAAGTAGATATAAACTTCATATTATTATTATTTACAGTATAATATTACATATATTATTTACAGTATAAGTATAATATTTAGGAAATTATTAAAAATATATATTTTTTACACTTAAGCTACCAGTATTCCATAGTAAGTATTCCAGTGATATTGATGCCTTTCTAAACTATGTGATGACATGAAACATCTAGAAAATACAATTTCCACTCAAAGATCATTTAAATCTTTTTCAATGCTATATATTGCTTTAGATAATCAGTGGTGTAATCTAAAATTTTTATAACTTTTAGTTATATAAAAAGTGACTATAAAAATCCTCTTTTAACAATTTCTGGTGATTTTTTACAAGCTTAAATTAGGTTACTTCTGGACCTTTTTAGGCTGCATGCTGCAGCTGCAACACAGCGGCCTAAAAGTCTTAATGTAAATAATTGTTGGTTGGTTGTGGGTTTGATTCCCATTTTAAGGACAGAATTATTTTCATTTATTTGCTCTAGGAAAAAAAATAATGTGTGCTTTGTGGTGGAAAGTGGGTGGTGCATGGGGAAAGGAGTGTCCTAACACTAGGCTCCTTCTCCTTGCCCTGCTACATGAGGGATACAGTGCGAAACTGAAAAAAAAAAAGATATTGCATCTTTAGAATGAAAGTACCCTTTTTTCAATAACAATTTTCTGCCAAATTCTGGAGGCATTGTGTATGGAGTGATGAAATGAAAATATTAAATATTTAATTTCCTCGATTGGGAATCAAACAAACTACCTGTCGCGTTTACAATCACATGCCTCTGTCCCTGCGCCACAACTGGCCTCGATATCACTATACAAATAATGCCAAAATAAAAAAAATCTTGAAATTGTTGACAGTGATTTTTTCTGTATATCTGACCATTCAAATGTTAACTAACCAGTGTCTTAGATCTTCACTAACTGCCTTCACTAGCTTTGTTAAGTAAAAATATTTTTTTACAAAAATTACATTGAGACACTCAAAAATACAAGTTTTAAAATTAATAAAAAAGAAAACTTTTCAAATGTGTATAATAAAAATATTTTATAATAAATAAAAAAAACTAAAACATCTGAACTTGTACATTACAGTCATAGTACTAAGTTACATTTCTAAAACATTTATATGCATATGTAAGTACTATAGTAGTCTATACTACTATATTATTATGTGATAAGGAACATGTCAAGATTTATTGTTCTTAATAGGAGCTGACAATTGGCAGCCTTGCTCGTTACGTGACATTGAATGCATCTAGACCTCACCCGCTTGATAAATACATACAGTACATACACAGACACAGTGGCACAGGGTGTGACGCTTGTGGGTTCGATTCTCACTCGACGGCGTTGAGTTCCGACCCTGCTTATGCAAGATGCAACGTGAAACAATAATCTTAATCTAGAGGTAATAGTGGTGGAGTATGGTGATTTTTGTGTGTACATTTGTGATGATTGTGGGTTTCGATTCTCACGTTGTATCAAGCATAAAGGTAGTCAGTGGGAATCTAGGGTTAAGACAATCTTTTTTTGTTTTTACTCTGATACGACAATGTGCAACAGCTACAATAACCTATATTTTTGATTGTACAACCACAAAATACTTTTTAAATTATTATATTTGAATAAATAAGATATTATAGAACAATTTGTTTAAGGTTTGTTAATAGTTTTAAGCTATACTTGCAAATTCTTATTATAATAATGTCTAAAATATAAGATATACATATATTGTAATACATTTAGGTTTTTCTTATTTCTTAGAGTACTAGGTACATATATATTAATAATTTGCTTATTTAAGAGCATGGCGAATATATTCTGCGAATAGCCGGTGCCGGCCGGTGTGTCGTGTGTCGACACACCGTCCGCTTAAACAATTACAAAGTGTCTCTTTATTTAAATGTGTTTGTTACATTTACTATATTATGTTACTCCTCGTAATCGAATTTAGGACCGACTTTTGTCAACGTCTAATTAGTTTATATATTTTTAACATTAGCATTCAGCATACGCTAATACATATTGTATGTAAATTATTTTTTTATAACCGCATGTGATTTAGCATTCAAATCGTGATGAATCTTAGCCATTGAGGCTGTTAGTGTTCGATATCATTACAAGAAACGTCTGTTTTTAGTTTTTATTGTATTTTGTGTGTTAAATTGTATTGTATTTTATATTGTTCTTTTACGTATATGTATATATTTACAAATAGTTCTAACGCTTAGAGCTTTCTGTGCGCTGTTGTGATTTAAGGTGCCCAAATGTAAGACTGATTAGATTAACAATGTTTATTTATAATTGTACTCTTGAAGCGACGAACATTTTGAATTCGACATATATTTAGTTATTAACATTTGATGAAACTCCTACTCAGTCATCTTAGCTAAAAATATTCATCTAAACTAAAATCAAGGATGGGTTTGCCCAAACCTGATTGTTGACTGTTATTTTCTTTTGCTTTATTTCTATTTCTAATTTATATTATTTAATTATTTTATAATTTTGGTTTAGTTTCAAGAAATTTTAATAATCTTCAGAATGTGTTTATTAAATACTATTAGCATAAATCATTACATAATTTAATAAATATTAAAATGAATGTAATAATCACATGAAGCTCATCTCAAAATAAATTTGTTATAATTTTTAATAATTTACCATGGATAGCGCCGGTTATTTATCGGTGACGCCGCCGACCTCGATTTTGGTTCGACGTTTATAATAAATAAGATTATTAAAATTTTAAACATTCTGTTTCTTATCTCAGTTACTAACTTTTGCTATATTTAGATGTTATATTAAATAAGAAGTAGGTATTTTCGTATCGTAAGAACAAGCTGAATGCAACAATATTTACAGTAGGTACTAGGTACGGCTGCGCATATTTGGTTTTTTGATTATTTTTGTTCCGAGTGGACAATGCACAAACATCCAGAAAACCTTACCTCAGGGCGGCCACTACTCGTCGGCGGTACTGTAGTTTATTCTTTTTTCATACTTTTTATATATTTATATGTTAAAATGGCATTTGGATTATAATAAAAAAGGCCATAGGTTATTCCAGAGTTGCCATTCTAAGCAATTATTTTAAAATAGAAAAAAATGCGGTAGAGTTATTAAGAAATGTGATTATTGTAATTAAATATAGTTTCTTAATTTTTTTTTTATTTTTCCATGGGCATTTTAATTGTTTGGCTTTGAACAAGAGTTTTATTTTTTTATCTTTATTTATAACTTAAGACATAATTTTGATCTCTCCGTGGTTATTTCATTAGCGTATTCATACGATGAATCTTTATTGTGCTACGTCTTTAATCTAATTAGCCTTATCGTAGATAACATATAGCCTTCCTAAATGTGGGTATTATAATGATTATGTAAAAGTATATTTTTAATTTAAAAAGTATTTTTTCATTTTCCAGTGAATAGCGCATTCAAACATAACAACATGTTCAGCTTTATTATATTAGTAAAGACATTTTATTTTTAATATAGTATATATTTTTTTCTTTATTTTGTAGAATGTAAAATTTCTTTTTATTTTTTTAATACTAGTTTGATTAGTTTAAGTCTAGCTTTAGCCTTTTTATTTATTATTAAACTCTTGTATTATTTAATTTTTACTTTATTTTTTACATTAAATTTGCAAAAAACTGACACATTATCTTATTGATCAGACAATCATTTTATTGACGATTAAAAAATATACATATGTATAGTACAAAATGGTGGGAAATTAAATATGTCGAATAATACACGCACCGTCATAATTAGGGGAATATAAAAAAAAAGTTACTTTTTGAGTGAATTTATTTTCTATAATTTTTTGTACAAAATAATTACAATGCCTAAAAATAATTAAAATTACCTCCGCAATATAAAGTAATTCAACTGTAAAATATCAAAAAATATTTTTTTGCTTTAACTGCTTTGAAATTTCATATTGCGTATTACTTTCGCGGGCCCTTAACGGAGCTTAAATGCGTTTTCCCATACTCTGAATAAGACTGTTAATAAATTCTTGAGACAAATTTGTCCCTTTCTCCCACTAATGCTTATTTCAGTTCTTTATCATTCCTAGGAGCTGGATATAAGCGAATTGTCGAACTCATGTTCTCAGAATGTCCTAAGCATGTTTTATGTGGTTCATGTCTGACTATCACGCTGGCCACCTCCAGTGATACTAAATTCAGTTACATATCATTGTGCATTGTGAGATCCATTTCCGATAAACACTAACTCTGTACGATCTCCCAAATATATGCCACCCCAGTCCAACACTGACCCTCCGCCAAATGACTTACTGTGAAGTTTGTCTGGCTAGTATCATTTTTCTCGATAGCTCCACTTTCCTCTCAAATCCACGAAATTAACACAAAAAGGCCCCCGTCGGTGAACAAAACGCGACCTCCACTCACTCGACTAATTTGATACTTAATCTTGATATTTATGAGTGAAGGTTAATCTTGATACGATGAGCTTCGTCGAGTTTAGATGTCTTTGCTGGCATATAGGACTTTAATGCAACTTACCTTAGACGTAGTCTAACTGTCCGTTCACTGATATTGACGTTACGCCCCGCTGAAAATTGATTTCGGGTCTGAATAACAGTTCATAAATTGTCAGTAGAATGAGCCACAGTCACTATTGTTGGATGCTGTATCCAACCAAAATCTTATCACTATCAACTCTAAATCTAAGTGTCAGTAAGTTCTTAACAAGCCGTAAAATCCGTCATTGCGTTTGAATGAGAAGCTTGCACTTAAGTAATAATACCCAACATTATAGAAAAAAACACGAACTGTTCCTTGTGTTCCGGAAATATAACTAAATATATAAAATATATAATTACAACTCATGATTCACTTGAGTCATCGCGTCCCACTGGGCGGTACTCAACAACTCGACAAACGGCGGTTGTTTGTACCATCTAATAAAGTAACATTTTTTCATTGACCTTTAAGGGTATGAAAACTATTTGATATTAGTGACTTCTAAATATGAACAATGCAAGTGAAAACTCATTAGATTGATTAAATTATTATTATTAATATGTAATATTTTTCGTACACTTTCACGCACTTAACGAGTAATAGATATTGACTGAAAATTAAACAACTTTATATCCCATCCAAAACCATAGTCTTAATTATCTAAACATACGAGTATGTGTAGGTGATTTTCGATTTTGTTCGCAAAGCTAAGGTCTAAACTCACGTCGGGTGTGTAGTGTAGTAACGGTATCGCTTCTTATCCTGAAATTCATTTGAAATTAAATTCCAGGAATTTAATAATTTTTTTATTAGTTAAAGTAAATTTAGTGCGCCGTTTTTCTCTTCTACTCATGTAAGGTCTTTCTTTTTTTAACCACATTTTGCAAGAAAGGAGGTTGTCAATTCGACTATATTTTTTTTTTGTTTGTTACCTCATAACTTTTGACTGGGTAAACCGATTTTGATGTTTCTTTTTGTATTTGAAAGCTAATGCTTTCTGTGCAGTCCCTTTTTAATTTGGTCCATTTCTGAAAATGGCATCTGTGAGAAAACCATATAAGTCTTGTCTCGTCTCGTTAAAAAATTTGCTTGAGTTCTGATTATGGGATCCTGTTGAAATTAAAGAAGTTGTTTTTTTTTATAGTAGCAAGGAAAAACATTGTTAAAATTGGCGAACCACAGATTACTTTTCGTCAAAGCTGAGATTCCTCATCGATGCATTTCTTTTCAACCTACTTAAAAAGAGGATTTTCTCATTTTCAAACTACTTCAAAAAAGGGAGAGATTCCCATTTCCCCGAATATATTTTATTTATGTTCTTGTCAATATGCCAAAATGTTAGTTTGCACAAGAATTATACTTTTTTTTTTTATGGAAAAGGACAAGGCAAACGAGCGTTCGGGTCACCTGATGG
>DWAN01003164.1:0-13844 GCA_018230445.1 Heliconius hewitsoni
CCTCAACACCAGAGCGAAGAAATGAAAATATAAATTTAAATAAATATTTCATCTCTTCGAGTGGGGATTGAATCCACAACCAGTCGATTTGACAACTTCATCGACGTTGTCTTACTTGGTTTTTGCGGGACGTCCCGATTTTTTGCCTTTTGGGGGTTCAATGTCCAAACGGGCCAGATATGGTCCCAATTTTCGTGAATTATTCCATGCACTTAGAAAAATATTTTTTAATAAATTTATTTTTTGTTATACGTTACTAACAATTCAGTGATAAGTGTCCCGTTGTTCGCCTCGACAAAATCTGGCAACACTGCTATCGCTCATTATTACCTGCGATCGTCTCTCGATCTGTCGATTAATATGATTGAAATGATTGATAATAATAATAATTCTTTATTTTCATCTCACAAAGCTTGGTCATAATAGATGCACATTTGGAAAAGAAACCAGAGGTGAACATTGATCAACGATTGATCTACGTGATTTTCCTATTTCCAAATAGCGTTAATTGCAAGCGTTATAATTCGCAAATATTGAACAACCAATTAAATGTCAGTGGGTAACTAGAATGAGTTGCCAAATAGAATTTATCTATACATACAGTAAAATTGTAACTTATCGCTTCAGCGCATGTAAGATATATGAGAAAACTATTAAATATAATAGAACCTAAAATAATATATTTATTTAATTTTTGTTCGTTTGTCTGTGCCTTTGTGTACGCTAATCTCAGAAATGGCTAATTTGATTTAATTTCATTATTATATTTTGGAAAACTTTCCTTAACATTTAGTGTTTACTTTGTTTTAATCGATTCATAATTTAAAAAGCTACATCACTATTAAATATTTAGTTTAACAACACGGTTACAAAATATTTTTTCTTTTCTTTTATTGAATTACTTAAAATTTGAGTTTTCAATGTACCAAATGGATATTGTACCAAAATAACAATGTTTTGAATTGAATTAGATCACAAAAATAAACCCTCACGCGAGCGAAGTCGAGAGGGGGAATTTAAATTATAAAACCAGTATAAGATATTTTCAAGATTTCGTGACTACATTGAACTATAATCTATTTTTTTTTCATATAGATTTTTTTCATAAGAGCTACTGTGCAACGCACAATATAATTAATTTAGACACAAAGAGGAAGAGTCCTGATGAAACGAAGTAAAGCTTTTGATACAAAATTAGAGCAAGACTTCACTCAACTAAGTAGAATCCTTTAAATACTCACCCACTTTGGATAAGTTGCAGAACTTAATCTGTAGGGAAACAGAAACAGGGAAGTGAAGCTAAGCGGTGCTACGATTGTGGACAATCAAATGCTATAAAAGTATTATAACATAAGAATTTTATTTAAAATCTCTATATGTTATATACTACAGATGTATCTATACTAATATTATTAAGCTGAAGGGTATGTTTGGTTGAACGCGCTAATCTCAGGAATTTTTTATCGTTACAAATTAAAAAAAATTGTACAACGCTATATTATATATTAAAACATCTAATGTTGTTTACATATAATATATCTCATAAAAGTCTAGTGTTTCAAGAAAGAACTAACTGAAATAAAGTTTAATTACAAATGTATTCCGTGCCTTATAATGTCATTTATTTGTTCACGCAGTTCGTGTACTCCTCTCGCGTATACTGGTGGCACGTCCAGTATCTTTTCGTTGTCCTCTTCCCTCCTTGACATACAAAAAGTAACAGTAAAATATTACCGTTTGAGTTAGGTATTAGACGGGTTAGTTACGAGTGACTCTATTATTGTTTATTAAGACACCATCGCCTACTTACTACGCCAATACATATAAATAGATAAAAAATATGACTTTAAATAATATAATAAATATAGCTTCGATAATCGATCGAAATAAAGTACAATATTTAAGTCACATCGATCGATATGATATTTTGATTGACAAAGACATGTATAAGGGCGTCTCATCGTCGTGGCGTCACATCTATGCACACAGTAGGTACCACAGTGCGCACTACGCGGTGAGGGCGCGAAGAGGGCGTGAGGAGGTGGCGCGAGGGACGCATCGACTCCAATAAATTGTCTTCAACGACACTCCTTTATTGACGCGTATATTTCAACCCCAAATCTCTAAATCCATTTTTTCCCTTAAGAACAAGCTATTTATTCGCTTCGCTTCAAAAGTTCTTTCTTCGTTGTCGCTTTTGGAGCCTCGTTTCACTTATCCCTCTCGATAGATTTATTACGTATATACCTACATATACGTAATAAGTTCATACGAGAAATTTTAATAGAACATAACATAACATAAATGTATGAGTCGGTTAAGATATGCGCACTTGCTGTCGTCCTTTGTAATGAATATTTTAAATTGTTGCTCAGTAAAAGAAAACGCTTTTATTTAGACAACCCATATATATTATTTTCTTCGTTCCCCAATTATGCTTGCCATAGGCATTTTTTTTTTCATGTTAGCGAGTAACTGAAGTCACTTTAATAAGTAACTATTTGGTACATTTAAATATAGGTATATGAATCGTTTACGTTTTTGTCCACGTGCCGTGATTGTCGTCGTACTAGATACTGGGAAAGAGAAACAACTTAATTGTATTGTTTGTAGAATGTAAGACACTCGCGAGTCCCCTTTGAATTCGACTCTTTTAAAGAAGAAAGAAGGCGACATGTAACGAGGTAGGCGACGTAATTGAATATCTGCTCGGGTATAGTATATACAAATATGCTCGCTTATATTATTTTCTTTACAACTTTTAAATATCAATTTCAGTGTATTGTAAGGAAAATCCTATACTAGCACTATCTATACCGCTAACGTACAACAAATGTCAGTCGTCAAAAAAACTTCATTGAGCAATTCATGTATAAAAACGCTGCTTGTTGTCGCCAATTTTCTTTGTATTAACATAATTTAATAATTTTACATATAAGTTTAGAAAACTAAATTTATTTTTAAATTTCAATTTAGTTTGTTTTAAACTTAATTTCTTTTAGCCTCAGTGTGGAATAACACTTTCAAAATGTAAAAATGCACAAATTTACTTCGTTAAAACGCAGTTGCGAAATTATTACGATACGATATATGTAATAAATGAATTAGCATCGCCGTAATGTCATAGTCCAACATGCCAACATATCGATAATTGTATGACAATAACGAATATAATCAAATAATATGAATATCCTGAATGTGGGACAACTTCTAGAGTAGATTTAAAAATAAACTTTACATAAACATGTCAGGAAATGCACACGCCGCTGACCGCCGCTGTCGCACGCAGACGGCCGCCTTGCAACTCTGTCAGTTCCTGTACGTTCCATTTTCTTACTAGCCTTGACGCTGATTCTCTTGGCAAATAGACAATAATTTTTTTGTAAATATAATACAATATACATTCGTATGTCTAAACTACAAGAACATTCCTTATATTAAGATACATTATAGTGAGTTGTGATTAAGTTCCTTTATTAAATGCCTTTTAAAGCACGGCGTTGAATTACGCCATTCAAATCAAAAAGTGGACAACGGAGAGTTTTAACACTACTCGCTATCGCGGGATACAGGGTGAAGCTGTATAAAAAAATAAATGCGTAAATGATCATTAAGTCAAACAGACAAACAGGTTACGTGTGGTGTGCAGTATGTATGAAATTCCTTCAAATTTGATTACTGACAAATATGAAGTACTATCCATATCCACTACATATATAACTTCTAGACTTTATGTTCATATACTCTCGTTCATATACTGAGGTTTCTTTTGTAATTTCTCGATAATTCGATAATAAATTTCAATTTGACGGCTCTATATTAGTGCTACGACCTCTATCATTGCTCTGTATTATACTATATTCATATTTTTCATTAAAAAAAAAATTAAATGAATAAAATTTGGATTTACCACATTCGGGCTGGCTAACATAACTAAAAACTATTTGTTTTGCCCACAATGACAGTGTACTTTTACATGGTAAGTGTACAAGGCAAGTAAAGCATTTTATTCTTTTGTTTAATGTCGGACTTTAATCCATCTGTCAGCGCTGCACTGAGCGCTCCCACGGTTCGAATGATATTAATTTTAAATTCAATTCTCTAAGGAAATTTTTTCTATAGAATTAATTCTTTAATTTGCCCAATTTCTTAAAAAAAATCAGCTTCACGCTGTATCCAGCACACATCAGGGTGTGCAGAGGGAAACTAGTGCTAACACACTCTGTTCCCCGCTTTCCTACTAATTATTTTCTTCGCTTTATTCAATGTTTATAGAAAATATATATTGAATGCGAATATAGGGGTATGTTAGATCCAGATTACCTTGATATCTTATACAAAATGTTCGGGCGGTCGTCAATGACATACGATAGAACCCCGCTTGGTCAGAGGTCCGAGTCGGGTCCGACTGAGCGAGCTCAACCAATACAATACACAATATAAATATAGTCAATATTGTAGTCTGATAATGAAACGACGACAAACTCAAAGAAAAATATATCAAGAATATTTGGATTTTGTGACGCAGAAATGAATTTCTATTATTGACGTTCTTCTTGTTCTTGAAATGATTGAAAATATTAATATTGGAACAGAATATATCAATTTTTATAAAAATATATAAGACAAAAAGTCATATAATAAATATGTCAGAAAGTTTATTTCAATATTTTACATAACAGTGATCTATCTTTATTTTCCACTTTTCCATTTTTTAACTAATAGTAAAACGAGATAGCGCTTCTCACCTACCGACAGCGGATCAATGGTCACTCTGCTTCCTGAGGGATAACCTTTTTATCAGTAACCATAGAGCATAGATAGTTAATATAAAAAGCATATATATATTGGTTCAATAAAAAATAATAAGTAAAATGGTTATATATTTTCAAGTAAAACGTGGTTGTTATTATCGTATATCAGGCATTGTTATCATCTGTCACGCGTGTACTATTACAGATTACATACAACAGGGTGGAAGCAGCTGCGCTCCTTTAACGGGAACAACATATAGGGTAAAATATTTCAAACCCATATTTAAAGAAATTAAACAAGATACCTCAACAGTTTAGACGTAGGTTTTTTTTTCATTTCACGATGTTTATCCATACCTGTATTTCGTGTGACGCAGTTACACATAGATACCAATTACATAAACATCTACTACGGCAAAAATACTAGTAAGCGTCGCGGATCCACCACTTTTCATTCTCAGAAACATACTAGAACGAGAAAGGGATAAGGGGAAAGGGATAAATATCGCCGCCATCACTCACGACTCGTTTTCGTGAACGAGGCGTGTGCGCCGTCATCGCTTTAATAGGTTTGTGTCTGTGAGCGTCATTCTCGACAAATGTCGTCTTATTTCACAACGATAATTTTATGAATTATTTCATTTGCAAAAATCACTTTTTATATTTGGAAAAAAATATTTTGTTTTGATATATGAATGGTGAATTTATAAAGTAGTTAAAGCTGTGGTTTCATTTAAAGTGGTGATGACATAAAAACTATTTATATGAAACTCTTCTGATTATTTTATTTCAAATTCCCTTTATTAATGTTTATTTATAAGCATGTTATTGTTAAGTATACGTTTACTTGCAATAACTTTAGATAGTTTTCAACAATCGAGAGCACGTCTATATCAGTTTGTACCGGAAGCGACAGCTACACCGCGTCTGAAGTGATCCTCTCCGATCAAACTTAGTTTACATAAACTAAGCACGGGACTCCCTCCCGGGAGAGAGAGCCCGGGTACTTATCTTACATTTAAATATCATGAATGTCTGTTTTACAGTTTGATACTGACCGAGCTTAACGTCTAAGGTGTTGACGCTACTGCTACTTACATACTTATTTTAAGCTTCACACTCCACATATAGTTCTTACTATGTGTGAAATATTATAGGTAGACAAAACTTAGGAATCTATTGTTAAGACACTCCGCTTCTTTTAAGATACTTTCGTTCTAGAGGCATTGCGTAGTAGAAGTCAACGCCGCGCTTTGCCTCGTTACTAGAGCAAAGAAATGAAAACATTAAGCATTTCATTTCCTCGAGCGGGAATCAAACTTACAATATGTCTTACAGTTGCAAACTTGAGCCTGGAGTGAACTTGATTGGAAAGTGGAGCGTGTTAACAGTGATACAGACATGTGGGATACAGCGTCAAACTAACGAGTAAATAATAATGAAAATAAATATTTTTAATATTTTGATTATTATTATTTTCTGATTTTTAATCTTCAAACTTGCACTTCGTATTTCGAGACAGTTGATGTGGAATATGGATTAAATTAATGTCATTGCTTAAAATTTCAGTTATTATAAAAAAATTACAACATCATATTCCTCTCATTCTATGTTAATGTAGACCTTAATATTTTCTAGAGAAGTAAAACAAAAGAAGTTGAACATTTACAACGAGATGAGATCTCCCGCTTGTATTACTTCAGTCGACGTCCACTAGTGGCCACTTCAGCGTTATCTTACTGTTGTTGTAAAGAATAAAATGTTTGTATTAGTCAATGCGAATGATTAAATCTATTATATCTTCTGTAACACGGCATTTAGGGCATAACAAACAAATGTTCCATATTATTTTTACGATATGATATTTCAACACTTATCGATATTGTAAGTAAGCTGCCTTATTGCACGTAGCGTTTATGTACTGGACGCAATTAGAGTCAGGTCTCTATCATTTAAGTTAAATATATCGCACATTATGGTGTACATTGCAAAATATTGAGTAATTCCTATGAAGGAGCAATTTCATCAACGCTAGTTACTTCCGCCGCCGTGAGGGCGGAGGCGGAGGGCTTCTTGCTCTCATTTCGCTGAGTCTTTTAATTTTATTGACACAATTAAAATGTAAAGTATTATAATAAAGTAATAACGTAGTCTTTGCACAATGTAATATGGAGATGTTCCTCGTATATTCATTATGATCAACATGGCGTGTGATTGCAAAAATAGGTTAGAGATAATAATTATGTTTTGAAATTTTATTGTTTTGAGTGTCTAATTTTCAATAGGTATAAGAAATTTATTATTCTATGTTGTCATTAACTTCCTTTATATACCAACTAGTGGACATGCTCGTGTATGGTCGCTACAGCTTATGCCTACTCTCAGCCACACACCGTCTTGCCTATTCTCTATTGAATATATTTCATTGAATATTTCGAATCATTTTGATATGTGTCATTTTTATGACACTACTTTAAAGTATTGCTATCAAGTAACCGTAGTAAATAACGCCATGTTTTGTAACATTCTATTATATTGTTAATAAACGTGTAAATAACTAGAACATCGTCGTATCGTGCGAGAGTGTCGTTATCTGAGCGAGTAGAGTTAGCAGACGCCAGTTTTGTTCTAAAAGTATGTCATTTCATAATAATCTGTGCCTAATGTTAAGACCGTCCGTCCGTTCCCCTTTGCCCGCCTATTCTGGAGCTATTGCATGTTGACAGCAGAGCGAAGACATTAAAGTAATTTATATTGACGTATATTTAAATAAATATTATATTTCCTCGAGTGTAGATCGAACCCATAACAGTCACACTTTGTGCCCCTTTTCATTAGTTCCCGTTCAGTAGTTTTTGCGTGAAGTGAGTAAAGTTTTTAAGATGCAGACAAAAGTTTGATGCTTACTCCGTCCGCTAAAGTGAAATATTTTCAAAGTGATTGCTTAAGGGCGAGCTCGTTAAACGGAGCAAGTTATATTTCTTGTAAGATAATTTAAATGAGGAAAGTTAGAAATTTATTATATATTATTCAATTTTTATTATAGTAAAAGTGTAACAGATGTTATTCCCTATTTTAATATGAATTATTTACCAACGAAAATTTTTATTAATACGAAAACCAAGGGAACACAAAATATATATTATTTTATTTAATTTTCATTTTTACAATGCCTTAGTCCACGAAAGTTTATATACAAATATGGGTATCAAAATGTGAGTACAACTCTAAACCAGCGCTGAGCACCGTTTACTTTGCTGACGAGCGACGACTTCACTCCCATTAATCCAATTACCTTAGTTTTGCTCAGATTTTGTTGATTTCGTAAATAAGTTCATTTTGCCTTCCAACACCTTTCTTTATTTACGCGGTACAAAATAAATGATGACATTAAATTAAAAAATTATAGTTAATTTAAAAAATAAATACATAAAATTTATTTTGATACATTATGTAATTTTTTGATATTTATTTTTGCATAAAACACCGTTCAAAGATTTACGATAAAGATTTATTTACAAGACCTTATTTAAAGAGCAGCTTGTCACTGATTTTGACTTAAAAATAACTGTAACTAAATTATAAAATTATGTACGGAAAGACGTCTCATCAGCTCTACCGCCGACGGGAGAGATCAGGTATTTTATTACTTTTGTAACTTTGTTATCGTTCAATAGAAAAAAATATTCTTTTCTTTTGTCTTCATATATGACATTTTTTTATCATAAATATTTTTTTAAAGGGGCTCAACACAATTTATAAGTGCTTACAAGTAGACGCAACTGTAGGTCAATAAGAGTTACTTATTTTTGACGCTAATAGTAGTTATTATTATAACAAAATACATAATTTTATACTCATCCTAAAATAATGTATCGTCCACATTCACGAAAATGTCATCATAGAAACAAACTCAGTTTAAAACATCTGCACTGGAAAGTTAGTCAATTATAAAGCTTAATGCTTAACGCCGAGCCCGCTACGACATTCTACGGTATGCAACGGCACAATACGAAATGCTACGAGCTGCTACGAGATGCTAATAAGTAGTTCTATAAAGCGCACACTAAACACTGGCTCTTACACTCTGAGCGGAGCGGTTTTTTATCTAACTGATACAACTACTAACCATACATTTAGAGATATCGAAAGTAAAAAGCAAGTGGAGCAAAGTTAAAGCTTTATTTTAAAAATATACCTTTAAAAAATAAAGATTTTATTTGTATATAATAGAATTTAGTACTTTTTTATTGTCTGTACTTGTTTTATTTTTCTCTTTTGATTGGGTGAATAGTTCTTGGACGTCGTACATTTTATAAAATAGTACAGACAATGAGAGTATCACTTTTGTAAGGAGTTATATCGTGTATATTTTTTTAAAACCGCACGACTGCGCTAAAACTCATTAAAAGTTAAAAGCTATTTGGATCTGCCTGTGGCTGCTCGTGACTATATCGGAGTCGGCACCCTCCCTTACTGCGCTGTTGGAGACGTACATACTATTATATTATATACATTTTTACGTTAGCAATTTTACGTTGTAAGGGGTAATAGTATTCTCCATAGCACGTAATACCATATTATCGACCAATTCGTCTTTGTCATTTACAGCTTTAAAAAAATAAGTTACAGTAATTAATATATTACTAAGTAGCATTACATGAACTCAAAAGCGTTCTGATGAAACACAGTAAGATCCATCTTTTGCAAAAATGTACATCAATATATTCAGTGAAGCATAAATTTTCGATTTAAAACTTCACGAGTGGTCGACATCAGATACCATCGCGTCTGTATTCATAGATGATTGTATGAACTTATAGCGAGATTTGTGATTTGACCACGTTTCAATGCATTTTAAATAACTTTCAGAATAACCTCAAATAGTTTTTTAATATTAGGAAGTGTTATTATAACAATAAGCTTAGATACCTATATCGACCAAAATCTTGTGATAAAACACTTGGTTCTCGGAATCGACTATTACGCTAATTGTTCTTTTTTTTTATTATTCTCATTAAGGAGGAAAGGCATAAGGAACCTAATGTTAAGATACTCGATTCTCCAAATTTCGTGCAAGTTTCGTGTTGAGTGACGAAACTTAAATCCACAATTAGTGTCATTATCAGAGTCAGAAATAAAAATCGTTACGTTTACAGCCTGAAGCAGTATCGTTGCGCCACAATAGAATCTCAGATGCGAGTTTAATATTACAAGTTACAAGTACTGTTGATGTGTCAATAAATAAATAAATAAAACTATTAATTGCGCCTCTCTTTCGTCGCGTCGTGTCGGTGTCAATATTGTAAGACAGTAACAGATATTCGAGAGATGTCTTCGTTCTGTAATTCAATCTATTTGAAGAGTTAAATATTTGAACTCAGTAAACTTTACGTTAAAATTACGTGAAAATATTTATTATTAAATTTATCATTCAAATATTTCGCGGTCCTTTATATTCAATGTTATATCTTAAAATTGATGAAATGGATTTAGTTAATCTGAATTCCTTATAATTTCTAAAGATTATCTATTTATTTCGTGTTATTTTAGTAACTTACTTTAATAAGTCCACCACTCTCCAGTGTCTGATGAAATTTAAATTGTGATTTCAGTTTCGATGACAGTGAATAATATATGGGGATCAAATGGAAGAGCTTGATTTGTAAAATACAATACACCATGAAAAAATATTTAGAAGACTCTAAAACTTTTATTGATATTTTATTATATATCCGACATAAAAACAATTTCATTTCTAAGATTAGTAACTTCACTGTAAACGCGTCGATTGTAAGTTTCCATTTGGGAGAGTAAATTGCTTTCATTTCCTGATAAGAAGACAAAGCGCGCCGGTGAGTTCACATCATGCGGTATCTTAAAAAGTGGGAAACGGAGTGACCCTACTATACAACTAAATACATACAGAGATTTATAGCATATAGAGTTACACTTGAACAAAATAGTATCACTATTTTGATAACAGCTATTAACAAAATAATACAAACGATAACGTGGATGCAAGCGAGGATTATTTTTATAGCCTCAGTTACGACGAAACACATTTTATAGACCATATTCTTAAATCCTTTGTCACTAAAATAAATAATAATGTTTATATATTCGTATACTAAGTTACTTTGTATTTATATATTTCGAGGTTTTATATAATTTTTCACTTAACTATTCTTAAATAAAAAATCATATGTTTCTGATTTCTTTAAGTATTTAAATACAAATATAGCTTTGGCTTAGATTAAAATAATTTAAAAATATATATAACATCTAAAGCTTACGTTATACTTATTATTTACCAAGAAAAAATGTATTTTTTTAAACTTGAAGTGTTAAACTTTTAAATGTACAAGCTTTTCCATGCGGCTTCGCCCGCGTGTTCAGACGGCAATAACTGACAGACACATATACACGTATACACATGACACAGTCTAATTGACCGGGGCAAGTCTAACCGCCGGGACAGTGTGTATGTAATAAGTGTTGTGTATCGTAACCATATATAGCCTTATATTTTTATTATATAATAGATGACTATCCAACGCAAAAAAGATTGTTTCAATTGGAATTAGTAGTTTAATCTAATCTTGTTTAGCGCGGTCAACCAAAAAACTCTTCAGCCGTATACGAGTGTGAGTAAAAAAATAATATCGTTCCAAGATATGATATACGTTATATGAAAAGTTGAAGCTTCTAATAAGAGAACGGAAAAAGTTGTGAACACATTAGCGACGTGTTCCCGAGCTGCAAGCTCGATACGAGATTGTATAGAGCACTAGTGAAGCGGAAAATTTCTCTAGCTTCACCTTTGAAGGATTTTCCACAAGAACTTTACATTTTTTTAATTTACTTTTATGTATTTGCAGCGTTTAGATCTATCTACTTTATTCAAAGCAATCTATTGTTAAGAGAGTTATAATTTATAGGAATTTAGTGATATTTTCTAGTCATTTTTATTCATGGTATAACCATAAATTAACCATCAATTTTGTAAATATGCTTAAAATGTTTATTGAAGATGTTTAAGAAATAACGTGATCTAAGTTTCATAGCTCTTTTATTTTTTCCCGAAATTTAGGGATTGGAATAGAGTAGTGACTAGACACTACTTTATAAAATTGGGGGAAAATTTTAAAAATGTGAATTTAAATAAAATTGAATATAATTTGGAATGATTATAATAATGATGAAAATATCTCCCAATCAATACAAAAAGTGACTAGAGAAGCGGTGGTAGTAAAAATAATTCCATAATTATATTTACTAAATAATTTTTATCTTAATTTTCCATTCTAAGAATTAAACTCACAATAATCGCCTTTTCAATCTGACACTACATATAGTTTTGAGGAAATGAGAAATTCCAATATTACCAAAAATATTTACGTTAACGTGGCGTCGTAACGTTAATTATAACGTTACGACTCCACGTTAACGTTGACGTCACCATGTGGTCAAGCGGCTTATTGTGTGATGTCGTGTCGCTACCAACAGCCGCAGGACGGAAGTAGGCAACAACTTAGAGCGAGATTCTTCGTATTATGAAGAATTGAAAATTAAGTTCTACAAAATATTGGGTAAGCTTTATTTAGCTTTGAATTATTAGTAGGCCAGCGTTTGAATGAGACCGCAACTGTAGTGGGTTCGATTCCCGCTCATAGAAATAAATTATTTTCATTTTCACGGTCTAGTAACAAAATAAATCGTTGCTTTGAGTTTCATTTCAATTGAATGGCACGACAATATCCCAAGATTAGGCAGAAAATGGGGGGCCGAGTGTCTTAATACTAAGTTCCCTAGGTCTATCCTGCTATAATTATGTGATTACTTTGTTGTCCGTCCGTTTGTCAAAACTATATATCTGGAGATTGCATAAATATTTCAAGCTGAAATTAATATCAAATATTTAGGTCTATGGTGTCTCGAAGCACAGAAAAAATCTGCTTTTAAATCAACGCTATCAAAAGATACGAGCATTTATGTACCGATTCACTCATTCGTTGCGGAATTAAAACTTAAAGGGAATTACTTCTCGTGGAATTACTGTGATGACATTTAACACGAAGTAAGAATTTACAACACAACTAAAAAAAGAAGACAAGAAAAAAATCGAAAAGCAAAAGTTTATAAGTGTTTCACAGAAAAAAATAATTTACTAACTTTTATTTGTAGTTAATTTCATAATTTCATATAAAATAAGTGCAAATGCCTGCGAACTTAAGTTGGTAAACTTTTATAAGCTGAACTTTCGTTGTGTTCCGTTGACCTACAATCATAAAATAGGTACGAGAAGTCCCGCAATTAGGTAAAGACTCGCAGTTAACCGGTTTTTTGTATATTATATTTATGTCTGTGATTATGTGATTAAAACCTTAATTAATAAAAAGAGTATTTACATTTCGAACGAGAGAATTCTGGGCTCACATATTGAAAGCCATTAAGGTTTCTTCTATTTTTTATATTTAATAATGTTCTTGTTATTTTTTCTTACTTGGAAAGTAGAACAGCCAGCTATAAATTCTCCTTGTTTAACCCAATCTAATAAAAGATTATAAGAATATGCCACAAAAACGAATCTGTGAAAAAGATTTAAAATAAAGATTCGTCGAAGGCAAGAAAATAGGTGTTTGTGCTAATTAACGACCACTTTAAGAATGACTGCCAGTACTTCCTTCACTCTGTTGTTTTTGCGAATATTTTATGGCACGTAAGTGTTGTAAAATCTTTTGTTGCCGTATTTTTTAATTTCAGCGACATTATCGTTGACCCCTTTTAAATGTTTGTGTTACGGTGAAAACATTACATACGAGTACGTTCTTTTGATCGATCGATAGTACGGTAAAGTTTAAGAAAATTTTAGTTTTTGGTCCATAAGGGATTGTGGCAATTCTTAGAAAGTTTGCTTAAGGCAGCTTAAGGCAACTATAACAAGATTTGAATGCGTGACTAATGAATACCGCCCTACCGCTTTCTTTGAAACAAATTACAAATTTAACACTGTTATCTATACTTCTATACTTATATTATAAAGAGGAAAGATTTGTATTTTTGTATGTATGTATGTTTGTAGAGTTT
>DWAN01003165.1:0-13844 GCA_018230445.1 Heliconius hewitsoni
CCTCCAGAATTCGGCAGAAAGTGGGGAACAGAGTGTCTAAAACACTAGGTTCCCTATGCCTACCCTGATGTGTGCGGGATACAGCGTGAAGCTGATTTTTTGATTTTATATATATATATTTGTTATTATAGCGTCAACAAAAATATATAATATGTGAAAATATCAACTATCCCACTATCATGGTTCATGAGACCTTCCTATCCTGGTCACAGACAGACTGACATCGCAGTCTTAGTAATAGTTTTACCCTATGGGTACAGAACTCAATTTTTTACGAATAAAAGTAAATATGACTTCGTTGGTACAGGTGCATGCCTCTACCGCTGTCTGGTTGCACGCGATAATTATAAGTTCGAATTCCGCCCGAGGGCAGTGTATTCAAAATACCCAGAGGCAGGCATACCTCCAATACACGGTTACGGATCGTTCGGTATGATATAAATATTATGTCTAAACAAAGTAAAGGTTGGTATCCGGAACATAGCAGGGTGACCAGAGGGAACCTGGAAACCTCAAAGGCTCACTGTTCCCGTTAGGATACTTCCGTTCCCCACTTTCCCCCGTATTTTTGAAACAAAGCGTGTTGAATGGCGGGAATCAACTTTGACTCGTTATTAGAGCGAGAAAATGTAAACATTACATATGTATTTTTTCGAGTGGGAATTAGTACCCACAACCATCGCGCTTACAGTCACACGCCTGTGCCACTGCGCTGCGACGCGGACGGCATCTCTAATTTTATTATTTAGAAGGTAATAAATACTTAAAAACAAAATCTCGAGGCTTTATCTTGTATCTTGTAATAACAATAATTCATATTTATGCAATAATCGTTCCCCCTAAATATAGAATTGAACCCACAACCTTCGCGTATATAATAACTTTTCCGCTACTCCACAATGGCAAAGTTTTAGTGAAGTATTCAATAGAGCGATACAACACTAGGATATCTAGTAAAAGTTCAACTACTTATACCTAGACGAAAAAAAGAAATAAAAATACATACATATTTCTTTTCTGATCTACTTGTTCTGCATAGAAGAACCATGTATGTAAGACACGTCGTTCTCGTGGACAGCAAGGGTTGTCCAAATTCAAGAATCGCGTCTTGAGTGGCGAAACTCAACACAGCGTTATGACAAAAAGAATATTAAAAACTTGAGCATATTACTGTGTAAATTTCAAGAAATTATGTTTTTTACCGTCACGCTGTATCCCGCACACGGCAGGGTAAATAGAGATAACTTAGTGTTAAGATGCTCCCCATTTTCCGCTAAATTCCGGAAGCATTGCGCTTTGAGTGACGGAACTCAACACCGCGCTACACACCGACACCAGTGTGAAAATTAAAATATTGCAAGAACTTAGATCTAATATAACAAAAAGTAGTATTTACTTGCACCGCAATGGTTGCTTTGCAATGTTATTTAGTAATACTGGAAGATCGTCACGAATTCATTTCTTTGTTCTCGAAATCAACTTTCGTCATTTTACTATTACGATTTGTAATACAATTTATGTTTCGTTTGTTTTAAGCTTGTTTCTTATACAGATATTTTTTTATTTTTTATCAGCTTCACGCTGTATCCCGCACACTGCAGGGCAGGCACAGGGAACCTTGTGTTAAGACATTTCCCCACTTTCTGCCGAATTCTGGAGCCATTGCGTGTTGAATGACAGAACTTAACGCCGCGCTTGTCCACCAGAGCGAAGAAATGGAAATATGAATTTAAGTAAATATTTCATCTCCTCTAGTGGGGATCAAACCCACAGCCAGTCGGCTTGTGCCTCTGCGCCACGACTGGCCTCAATACAGATAATATAAATTAAATTAAATGGTGTTTTAAATTGAACGGGACTGGGCTTAAGGGTTGTTGGTTCAAATTCAAATTGCGATAATGTTTTAAAAGGTTTAGTTTATATATGATCTAGGTAGTAAATTATTAGATTGATGTAACAGTACCACAAATAGGTGTGTTAGTATTTTTTTTACCTTAATGTTGTATCCCGCACGTAACCACTCGTAAACATTTCATTGCCATTAAGCCTTATGTTCTCCACTTTCCGCTGAAGGCAAGCATTTATAGTTGACTGACGAAACTCAACGCCGTGCTTTGCCCAGCCTGAAGTTGTTAGGAAATATTACCATTTTCAAATTACTAACTCTTAAAAAGGTAGCTTAAAAGAAAATAGTATAGTATACAGATAAAAGTTAATGTCAAGACACTCCGTTCTCCAATTACTGACATTGGATATATTTTAGTTAGTCAAAGTTGAATGGAGTTATCCAATAGTACGGATCGAATGTTGATCGAATTATAAAATCATATTAGATTTAATTAAATATAAAAAAAATAACTAGGATTTCTATAGGTAGATAAATTCAAATATATTTTATGTGTCGAATACATAAAGTTACAATAAAAAGTTACGGCTTAGTAAAGCTTAGGCTTAGGTAGTTCTCTTAAGAACAACCTAAAAAATATGTTTGTTGGATCTAATAAAAGCTATCGCCATTTTACACAGTAAAGTACGAAGCAGAACGTTGATACTAGGATTTCTAGCAAAAATGTACAATAATATTAATTAATTAAATAATTATAATAAAATATATTAATTAGGCCTAGCTCGGCGTTAACTTCCACCACTCAGCACGCAATGCCTCGCCGGGATACAGCGTGAAGCTGATTTTTTTTAATCTACCAAAAACATAAAGGTAACTTTGTAAAAAAATCATATGTAACTTCTTAAAATACCAAAGCGAACCAGCTTAAGCAATTCACGTATAATAAATAAATAACTAAAGAAATTATAACAAAAAGCCATAAAAAAAATTCAAAACAAAAATATTATTTAACTCACACAACAATAGTAGTACAAAATTATGTGGAAACGAAACTCCACTTGACTTGTAAAGAGGACCTTAGGTTCATTCACTTGTATCACATATAATAAAAATATTTAAATTTGCAAATTAGTACTGAAAACCGATAAAATATATAAAATATATATTATTTATGATATAATAAGTAAATAAATATAGTTTTTAAATTTAAAAATCCCTCAAAGATGATTATTATTTTACGATAAGTGACACGCACCGCCATCTTGTGGCGAGAAGCGCGGGAAAACTAAGGACGCGACTTGTGATGACTGCTAGTTTCGAATCAGCTTATGTTTTATATTAATATTATTATTAGATAATCGATTATTAAAATTGACGAATAAACAGGTTGCAATTTTATTGAGGTATTTCTATTAGGTATTCTGTAGTGTTTGTATGTCCATTATAAAATAATTATAAATAGTAATCAGTGTATAAGAATTTAAATCTAAAAGAAATGGAAGAATATTTCTTTTTGCAAAAAATTGTTTTTATTTATTCATTTAAAAAAAACTAGATATTTCATTAGATTGGTGTATCGATGAGAGTTACCAATCGCGTGAACGAACCTAGTAACCGAATTTCGGATGGCGCGAAACAAAAACTGACCTACATTCGCGCCCTACCGAGTTCAGCCACCCCTGCGAGACGGCCCTAAGTCTTGCCCTTTGCTTTGCCGCTCTACAATTTCGATTATTTCAAGGTGATCTTATTGTTGCATTTGTTTAGATGCATTTTAGTTGTTACTTCCAGAATCTATTAAAGTTTCAACCCTTAAGTTCCCTGAAACTCCTAAGATGGATGTAACATTTATGTACAACAGCTACAACAACTAGCATTGGCAAAACCTTCGAAAAAAAATTAGAAAAAAAAATTGAACAAATTACAAGATAGCTAAAAAAAACGTAAACAAATAAATGTCAAGCCAAGTCCGAGTGGGCAGCCGATTGCGGCGCAAAAAAAAGCGCATCCTATTATCGACTACAACAAAAGGACTTGTGCAGCGATACCTAAGTACACATCTCGATTCATCGTCTCGACTCGATCCGATCCTATTGGCGCGCCCCACTGTCGCCGTGTAGGAGCGAGATGCCAATATCTCATTTCCACACGTGTGAAAGAGACGGAGACGGTGATCTTAGCATCGTAGTGGCGTCCCACTGGGCGGGGCCGCGCCAAGGAGCCTCAGATGCGCGTAGTGGGGCCTCAAGCGAAGGATCGCACTGCAGTCGTCTGTCGCGGCAGCCACGCGCGCCCGCGACCACGCTACGTTACGTAACTAATCGGACACCGACAACCGATAATAATAATATCGATCGGACATCGATTCGGTTTTGTTTTGTGCGTTCGTAATTTTTTGATTGTTAATTATTTATCTGTGCTTTGCCGCCTTTTTGAAAGTGAAGGATTGTGGTTTGACGTTTGTTGGTTTTTATTTTTGGTTTTTTTTAGAGGGATTTTTTACTGAGACGGTGTGTGAAACTTGAGTTGTGGACTGTGTTTGTGGACGCTGATTATTTATTATGTTTTAAGTGATTTTGGTTTTTTATTGTAAGTATAGTTTTTTTTTAATTTAATTATAAGTGATCGTACTAAAATTTAGGGGCTATTTTGTGATGTTTTTGGTTTCTTAAAATATTTTGGAAGTCGCAAAGTCTAGTATAATCTTGTTAGAATTACTTACATACATATTTTAATTTCTTGAATTTAAGATAAAAGTATTACGGTCAATGATTTTCAATAATTTATTAACAATAAAGGTGAAGCTCAAAAATATTTTCATAAAATTTGTGTATTTTTTTACATTCTTGATTTTCGACAAAACTGTTAGACAAGACAACAAATATTTTAAACTTATTAATATAATTTACATTAAATGATTATTACAAAACAGTGAGTTATACTTTAAAAAAAATCGAACTCAACAATCGAAGTAAGCAAAAGATGACTCAAGAAACTTTGCGTAAAATCGCATAGTATTGAAAACAAACAAAATAAATAAAATAAAAAACTCAATATTAAGTTACAATATAATAAACACGAAAAATCTTTTATCATAGAAACACATATATATTTACAGAAATAGAAATAAAAGTGTTACAACACTCGCATTGAAAACGCGGCGGCATCGTTTTGTTCTATAGATTGATGAGTGTCAATTACTTGCGTTTACCCTTTCAACCCCTTTTGAGATTACCTTTTTTTAATAGACTTTTTTGGTTTTCGATACATTTTCGAGTTTTTTCTTTAAAAATTGGTATTATTGAAAAATTGGTATTGGTAGCATTGGAAAAATAAAATTTTAAATTATTATAATGATTATAAAAACTAAATAATTCGCGTTAAAATAACAGAAATTATGTTTTTTTTACCAATTACATTTTCTTATAAGATAAATGTTACAAGGATTTATATCAAGTACTATATAGGATATTAAAGATTAACTTGTGATTTTAAAAGCGATTCGTTATGGAGATTAACTTAAATGTTTTCAGAATTCGTAAGTTTCTTGTGCCCACTTTTTTAATGTGATAATTACAAACTTTATAAATAATTAAAGTGTATGAAGAATAATACTGGTAACTATTTAAATTGTTATAGTTATATCATCGAATTAGCAAATAATTTTATTAAAGACGAAAGATCTTTCCGAGTTAGAAAAAACTGAAACTTAAAACAGATTATAAATTAATTAGTTTAATATATATTTTTTTCTTTTTATTATATAGGAGTGTAAAAATATATTTTTTTACTCGTTTTAAATCTGTGATCGTACAATGTTAAGACAGTTTATTTTAGTAGGGTTAAAATATTGTACCAATAATTAATTAGTCACTTCCAAGTTCTTGATCCTTCTCTGAATTTAGACTAAATTCGTGTAGATGATTTTCGACAAAATGAGCTACGTTCGTGTGGAAGAAAGATAAAAATATTGAACGGAGTGTCTTAACACTAGTTTCTCTGTCTATCGTTCTATTTGCTTAAAACTTGTAAATTATTTTTAAATGTATCTGGTAACAAAATATTTTTTTTAATGAATATAATTATTTCTTATGAAAATAAAATGTATTAGTTTCTAATAATGTTGTCTAAAAATTTCTCTAACATAGCATCATGTTATTTTTTATAATAAATAAATGTTCCGATTTAGCATATTGCGTGATACAAACGAAAGAAATTTCGTTATTTTTTCTTATAATTTGTATTGGTTTGTGATTACATTCGTATAAGATTGTGTGGCGTTATTATCTAATTGATTAAAAAAATATTTTTCTTATCTATATATTCTCTATATCCTATGTATTAAATATATTATTTATATTTCTATGATCAAAAAAAATATAAAAAAATGATACAACTTTTAATTTATAATTATCAATTAATAGAATGCTGACAATTGGCGTGCAATTAGAACATTCTTCAATTGTTTTCTTTCATACTGTCAATTACAGTCTACGGCCTTAAAAGAAATAGCATTTAAGGCCGTAGTCTATATAATTCATAAAAATCGATTTTATTTTAAAACTGATTTAATTTCGATATTATTTTTTTAATATAAGAATTTACTTCGTGCGTAGTAAAAATCGATTTTGTTAAATATCGATGTTATTAGGTAAAACAATATCTTTTTGTATTGTTTTTTAGTTAAATGACATCAAATATTCCGTAAAACTGATATTTTCTTATGAGAATCGCATTTATCTTTTTTCCTTTACGAAAGCAATTATCTGTATGTAAATAATTTTATAAATTTTCTCGCCGACAATTTTGTTTAAGTATGTTTAACTGGTTGTCACCCGTAACTTTGAATGCGTGAACTTTAATACTAAATACGGAAAATAGCGTTTTTTACCTTTTCCGTATAAATTTCGATAATTTATTTTTAACATTACCATATACTCCTAAAAACCCACCAAATTTCAACTTTCTTAGTACATAGTTTCATCGTTGTCTGTCGATCTGTAACATTAAAGCTTTAAATAGAACGCTTACAGATTATTGTCTTAAAATATATATCTTATACTTGTTTATTACTAAAATACAGATAAAAAATACCAAAAAATGATCTTAATTTCATATAAAACACAGATAGTACTCGATTCTGATATCATCATTGCGGAAGTTCATAGGATGTGGTAAATCGATTAGTAGCATGTGTTAATATGATTGTTATTATATTTATGTTCACATACCATATGTGGATTATATGGACAGACTATTAGTTTGTTGTTATATTAACTAATATCATATAATGGTATAAGACGATGGTAGTGGGTTCAGTCTTATATCGATGGATTGTTTTAGTTAATGTGTCTAGTTAAATATCTCCTCAGTCTTGTCAAATATGGCAATTTTTTAATGTGTTATTCAACACTTTGGAAGGAAAAATTCTTTTTTTAGAAAATTAGAAACTAAACTTATCTAAAATCACTAGGCTTACTTTGACAAGAGTTTTACATACTTATTTAGAAAACGTATAAAAATTTGAACGTAGTGGGACTACGTTGAGAACGTATGGCTCAGTGGTCAGAGCGCCTGGTCTGTTTAAAGAAAGAGTTTTACAATTGGTATCAATAGTTGGCTATAATGTTACGAAAATGTATAATAAATAAATATATAATAGCCAATACTAGTTTAATTTTTTACTCGATTTACTCGGACAATTTCTTATACACGAAAATCGTGTTAATATCGAAATCGAAAGAAAGAACTCTATAATCGATAGAATCTGATTGATTCTGATAGCATAAAAATCTAATTTTATTCCAAAATATTATTTATTCACGATTTTTATCGACTATAGCCTATATTTTATCTTTAAGTGGTGTCTACACTTATGTCTCTAGAAGGTCCTTAGACAAAACATTTTATAAGAGCGGTCCAATTGGCATTGTTTAAGCAACCTGTTTTCTTATATTTTATATAAATGTATAATAAATGTATGTAGATTTTAATACTAACCCGTGTGAACTGACCATCGTGAGTCACTCACTGTTAATCACGTTTGATAGCTACTGGTTCAAATCTCCTAGTTTTTTTTATATAGAGCGTAATAGTTATTTTGTTTAATATTTTAGAAAATTATATAAATAATAATGTAATATAATATATGGATCGTTTCAATATTTGTATCGATTCGTCAAAAATTGACATAAACTTTAAATTGAAATTTGATATTACGAAAACAGTAAAAAAAGTCCTTATCTATGTCAATTCGTTATTCTGTCACATTCAATTTTATTTAACGTCCGAAATTCCAATACATTACTCAATTTATTACTGATTTAGAATTTATTTATAATGTCAACCATTTTATAGATTTTATTAAATCGTTTTGCGTATACACAACACTAATAAACCGATAAAAGATGCTTCTAATGGTAAGACTTAATTGTCTTGATGGGTTTTTATCTTGTTCTTTTTTTTAATTTTTATTTAGTACAGATATTTGCACAGTATAGAGCACAGTTATAGTATTTGTCATTTGTTGATCATTGATTTTTATTAAAAAAAAATGTATTATCATATTTTTATTTTAAAAATGAACAAATTATGTATATTTTTTATAATTTTTCGATTGATTAATAATAGTTTAATATGGTTCGTTAACCATATTATAATTTATAAGTATAGTTTGAAGATCATTTATAAGTATTTGCAAATATCCATCTTGAAACATAGGCATGCTGTTTTTATTAGTATTTAATGTTTTGATATTTATTAAAATTATAATAAAATTTTGAAGCCATCGTGGTGCAGCGGTCCAGCTTGTACACGACCGTTGTAGGTTCGTTTCTCGCTTGGGTGGAGTTAATTATTTTTATGTAGGTCCACGCTCTAGTAACAAGATGAAACGCGGTGTTGAGTTCCGCCACTTTTTATCAGTTTCCTATACCTTCAAGCTATATCCCGTTTAAAGTAGGGTTTAAACGGGATACAGCGTGAAGCTAATAACAGTGTATAAAATTATTAAAAAATTTGGTTTTTATTAAGCAATAAAAATTATATGGCAGTCACTACTTAAGTAGCATTGATCTAATATAAATCCACGATTGATTTATTATTTTGTTTCCAAAAGTAATCTCTTATATTATAAGAGGTAAAAGATTAGAAAATATTTTAAAGGTCAATGACCTAACACTTGGGTTTAACTACAATCTATTTATATAATTATTCATATAAAGACCATCGCGGTGCAGTGTGTGTAGTAACGCGACGGTTGTGGCTTCGATTCCCACTCAAGGAAGTGATTTTTTAAATATTTTCATTTCTTGGTACAGGTAACAAGGCAAAGCGCAGTGTTGAATTCCGACACTAAGCACGCAATGTCTCGAAATTTCGACTGAAATTATCGAACGGAGTGTCTTAATTAGTTTTTTCCCTCCGCCTACTCTGATATATGGGAATATATCGTTTCCTCATTATTTTATACAACTGTATTAAATAACATAAAACCACTACTTTAGTCATCGACACTATCAACATCATAGTGACTTTAATACTTTTCGACCCTCCTTACCAAAATATAAGCGAATATTCGAAACATCAAACCCGTAAGGGTGCTTGGGGTACTCTATCAACAATCGTTGAATTCCACAGAGGGAAGTATTCTAGATATGATATTTATTTGTTTATATCAAAGTAACAATGCACTATAATGGTATTTTGGACGGTTGGTATATTTAATTATTATATGGTAGCGGTTTTAACCGACTATGATGAAGAAGCGTTATGTTTTTGAAGAAAAGAAAGCAGCTTCACGTTTTTTCCTGCACTCTGTTCCCCATATTTGGCAAATTCATCGCCCCTATTTGCCTCGTTACCAGAGCGAGGAAATTAAAATATTAAATATATCATTCCCTCGGGTGAGAATCGAACCCACAACCGTCGCGTTTATGGTGCCACGTTTGTATCCATGCGCCACGACACTCACTCACTCATAGATCATTGTTTAATAAAAAAAAAATGAGAAATCGAACTCATAACCTCTAGCTTAACAACTTGAATCACTTGCTATACTAATTAGCCAGTTTAAGTCGTAGTATGAGGTCTATTAAAAAAAATTTGCAATAAAGTTAAACTTGAAATAAAGTTTTACCTAACTTCTAAAATTGTAGATCTAAACGATGGCTTGTTGAAACTTTTGCGTGTTATTCATTAACACACTAATAATAGGTAAACTGTAGCGATGTTACTAACAATCAAGTGAACATCGAAATTACGAAGAAATCAGCCACTAAGTTCTACGTTTTCTCTACATAGAGACACTTAATATTAATAAACTATTTATTTATGAGATCTTCGTGGCGCTGTAGGAAAACGTATGTGTGAATTCGGTGGCTATGAGTTCAATTTCCAATTAGGGACATGAATTATATTTGTTATTTTATTTTCTCTCGTAAAACAAAGGGCGGCGTTGAGCTCCGCCACTTAACACGCAATGTATAGAATTTGACCAGAAAATGGAAAAGTGTCTAGACACATTCTTTCTATCTATCCTCCAAAAATATATATAGGTAACATATAATAATAACCTATGGTTTTGTTTATTTATCTTATTTAAGCCAAGTGCACATCTCGGGTGACCGGATGCTCTATCGATATATGTTATTGTTACAATAGTACCGAGAATCACAATCTCACTTTCTTGTGGGAATCTATGAAAGTATATATATATATATGTTATATTTATAGATATTTGAGAGGGTTTTACTGATAAGAAAATGTTAGATTGGTTTGGTTTATTAGTGATTTAAAGATGGTAGAGGGTTCAATCCTTTAAGGGGTTATTTTTATATAAAAAAATTGTTTTCCTTTTTATCTCAATAGAATTCAATTAGCAAGCAATGTCTGGATAATGAAGAACGAAGTGATGTGTGATATCATAAATGATAGCTGAGTTGAGTAAGTGATAGGTGATGTATCAAGAATTAGAAATTTCGAAATTAATAAAAGTTACAACTAAAGTTGCTTTGTTTTGGCTTTTATACTGTATCTCACATATAGCAGAAAACAGAGGGAACCTAGTGTTAAGACACTTCGTTCACCACGGACCGCCCAATTATTACATTTACATTGTGTGTCGAGTGTTGGAAATCGACGCCGCGCTTTGTCGGATTATAAGATCGAGGAAACGAAGATAATTTATTACCCAGAGTGAGAATCGAACCCACGTTAATCGTATCGTACAGTCAGATATTATGATGCTGTACCATGACAGCCTCAAAATTAGTTACGATTTAAAATAATGAAGATAACCTGAAAGGAAGCCAACTTTGAAAGTCACGTGTCAATTCAAAAACAAATTCTTTTAAAAATCTATTTTTACATTATGTAGTCATTCCATTTATAAAAATTGCATACAAATTGAACGGTGTTAAGTTATGATGACAGTCTAATATACAGAAATTTTCCGTCGGCATATATAAAAATATTGCTATAATAAATAAATAAAGAAAGCGGTTTCTTTGAAGCGAAAAAAAAAACAAAATAACTTACTAATGTTATACAGTCGGAGTATTTGTTTGGTTGAACGCACATATCTCAGGAACTGTTAGTTCGAATTTGAATTTTTTTTTGTTTTGAATAGCCAATTTATCGAGGAAGGCATTAAGTTAATCTTTGAAAGTGACCCAGGGTACCAGTGTTCAGTTAAGGCGAAGCGACAGGCAAAAGCTAGTATCTACATGTAGAAAAAATATTTATAATATATTTAGATTCGTATTACAAACTTATCATTCGTGTCGAATAGTTTCTCACGCTGTTGTCATGGCATTATAGGTTCTATGGGAAAGTCTTAGGGTTCCTTATGGGGCATGAGGTAAGGTGGTTTAGACGTGTCCAGTGTATTGCATGGGCGGTAGCGGATTGCAATATAGTCCAATTAATGTACCAAAAGTAGTTTTACTAAATAATTACAGATTCTTCTAACAGAAAGTTGGTTGTCATTTTGATTGTTATTTTTTTTCTTGCTAACTGCAAGGTAGCTCATTGTTCCGACTAGGTATCGAACCCACATCTGCCATGTACCAGGAATCTCCATCCACCTACATAAAAATAGTTGATACCGATTGTTGAGCTATAAATATTTTTTTCTTCAATAACCTTTATTTCATTATTTTAATCTCAACAGAATCTAAAAGTGACACTTCGAAAAAATAAACAAATAAATTAATTTACCAATACAAATAATTAAATTATTACATATTTCCGCTCACGCCTATAAATTCGGCCACGTGTAGCTACATATATCGCAAAGTAAACAGTTCTACGGTATCAATTAATGGAGTAATGTTACATGTCCGATACTGGCGTAATGTCATATGGGAGTAGTTCTCTGTCTTATAGCGATAACTAAATTTCAACGTAGTGTTAAGACACTATGCGATTGTTAGATGCAATCGCATTAGTGAGTTAAAGTGTCTTCGCACTATGTTATATCTGCATACTCTGCGTGTGCGGGATACAGTGTGAAGCTATAAAAATTTTTAGTAATAAGTATCTGTAGTTGTCGTCGTCGTCGTGCAGTTTTAGCTTAAATAGAAATGTTATGCATGAAATGGTTGCGCTCAACGCCGGGTTTTATACAATCAGGATGAAGATCTTGTTTTAGATATATAGAAAGAATGGGTTTCGAATCCATAATCATCGCATGCACAGAACTGTACATGGGTGTTAATGAGTATGTACCATACCACTTTTTAGTGTCTTATTAATAGTTTTTTCAGTTTATAACATTTTAACTTTTAATTTACCATCAACTTCTCTATAAGTATATTAATAGTAAATTGGAGAATTAGGTATAGTAATAATTTACTATAATAAATAAATATTACAAAATAATTTAGAGCATTGTTAAAAAGAAAAAAGGTTAAATTTTATAGGTATCTTAAATATCGATAAAAAATCGATTACAATACTGTATTGTAATTCGAATGCAATAATCAACAATTAAACAAACAAATTCATACAAAAGGCACCGATTATAAACAAATAACCGAATAACCAGAACCATGTGGCAAAATCGGTGCGACTGAAAAAAAAAACAATATCGCTATCCCTTTCACACGTATAGCTGCATCCCTCTCTGACGTCACATGTGCTTCCCGCGTGAGATCAATGGCGGTTGTTTTTTTTTTATTTATTAATAGTTTTATCAACGGGTTAGCTTTATTGAGTTTATCGATTCTGTTCTTCATTGACCTTTTATCGAATGAATCGATTATTTGTTTATCGCTTTATCTAGTTGAAAGTTTTTTATTGAACTTAATTACTATGTGCCTTATACAATTGTTAGTTCTGTAACTATTTATATTTACTACGGATTTTAAATTGAGTGTACTCACGATATATGATGACGCTATGGGACATCGTTAAGTATGAGAGAGACGACGTTAAGTTCCCCCAGTTAACATGCAATGTCTCGGATACTGGAGAAAAATAGAGTACAATAATATGTTGGAGATATGATAATGCTGTACGTAGCTTCCACGCTTCATTTTACATAGCCGGATAGGTAGAGGTAGCCAAGCGTGAAGACATTTCGTTCTTGCCGTAAGTTAACCTCAGGAACTCAACACCACCAGAATTTTCCCAAAACATTATAACCTAGTAAAAACATCGAAGACAGTCATTCCCCAATTCCCAATACAAAATATAAATATCTTCATACACCTACATACATATAAATACAATATACGTATTTCGTATCCACGACCACGCGATGACATTTCGAGCTGGCAGCCCATCAAGCAATTGGCAGGTGACACGTGAGTTATTAGATAGTTCTGATGTTGAATTTATTTTAAGTATATTAAGTCGTTTATTAAATTATACTAGTTATACGTACGTTGTTATATATGTTTAGTGAGAGATCTTCTCTTCTTATAATAAAGTTATATATTTAAAATCGAGTATCTTTACACTAGATTATTATTAGAAATATGTCTATCCTGTTATC
>DWAN01003166.1:0-13840 GCA_018230445.1 Heliconius hewitsoni
TATATATATACATACATACATACATACATATATATATATATATATATATATATATTTGGAGTTTCAGTTAATTTAAAAGCTCTAAGTAATATACCGGAATGTTTAACATAAATAAAATTAAATATTAATTCATATTAATTGATATAAGCCACATGACTGTTGTACTAATTAGGGAACGCTGAGCACCTCTTATTTTTTGAGAGTATCAGTTTTTCTTATCATATATAATACATAAATATATATTATTCGTTCATGTTAGCTTTGGAAAATAGGTTATGACAATATTGATGCGCTACGTTCATAGATGGCGCTATAACGAAATAATTCAAGCTATCGTTTGGTTCTGTATTACAGTATAAGATACGGGAGTCCTTATTCATCGACAACGCAACTTAAAGATTGCGGGTTCGATTCCTACTTATATTTTTGAAGTAGTATTGTATTTGATAGTACAACACTACTATAAATTTATTTAAAAGAAAGAAGATTATATCAAATATTAAGGCATTTATTACATGTCCTAATAGTGGATGTCTAAGATTGCCCGATGTTAATAAAACATCGATGTTGACATTGATGTTCGGTAAAAATCCAAAGAAAAACATCGATGTCGGCTCAGCCCAGCATCGATATTTTTGTCACATACCGTCATCAATAAATAATAAAACCGAACAAGCGGAAGTAGGGCTAGTAGCCCACCGAGGGTTCCAGACAACGATTAGAGGTCTCGAGCTAATTCTGAAATTTAAGGTTCAGGATTTAACCACGAATGTAGTTTGTCTGCATTAATATTATCTGTAGATGCTAGCTGCCAAATTTAACAGTTCTAGGTCATCCGAAAGTATCTTATCAATTTTTATTCCCTTTTTAGTATCAAAATACGCGTTATTTGCGGTATAAGCGGCCATATTTCTTTTTAAGTAATCGTAGACATCGTTTTTTCAGGATTTCATGGGGCTATGTCTTTGGTTTAAATTTCAACTCGGTGTCTCCAAGAGTTCTTAAGATAAAGGTTATGGACAGACAGCTGGACAGATAACAAAGTGATCTTATTAGGGTTCCTTTTTCGCGAAAAGTTACGGAACCCTAACAACTATAATATCACAGATATCGATTATGCGTCTCTGCTGACATCGATGTTACGATGTCTTATTTAATGCAACATCGATGTTCATCGAAAATCGATCATCCAGTGTCCCTAATACTCCCAATATTTTTTGTCAATCGACTGTAAAAATAAATATTTTGAAAGCACGTGTACGCGGTTAAATATCGATTTTAAGTCCCTAGGGACACGGCATCGAATAGAAAACATCGATACTGTACACATGAGTAGCATAAAAAAAAAGTATCGTACTCATTAAGGTATCTATATACTCCCAAGTATCGGGTACTTTTGTTAGAGCCTAATAACCGTACACGTTAGCACGTCAATGTCAATCAGTAAGTAACGTCATTATGACACTGACGTTGATATTACATGAGTAGTTTCAGTAGGACAAAACATAAATAAAAAATAGACAATCGCTTTCGTGGAAGAAATATTATAATTATTTTTTTTTCAATAAAAGCTTAAACTACTTACTCATTAAAGTATGGACACAAAAGTATCGATGCTTTGAAGTATCGATTATATATTTTCTTAGGAAAATAAATAAAAAATAATAAATCAGCTTCACGCTGTATCCCGCACACAGCAGGGCAGGCAGAGGGAGCCCAGTGGTAAGATACTACGCTTTATTCTACGATTATTTATTTTATTTATATACGATTCTTAGAAAAAATAGGGATATTATATTTTTTTAGAGAATAATCAGCATCATCCGCGTAAGTCAGTAACATAAATTAAAAATTTCATAAATCTAATTACTGCTCCGTACAATTGCTTAATAATAATAGTTTATCGAGCCGTTTTGGTGATAGGAGGTTTCACGTTTTCCAGAGTACTCAGTAGTAGTGCACTACTACTATGTACTCTGAGAAAATTCGAAATTTAAGCACTTATTACTAAATAATTCTTATCAAATAGTAATTAGAGGATAATTTAGAATTTTAAATATATTCCCTAATTACGATGTACCATCCTCGCATACAAAAGATACCAAAGGAAGACTGCGATGTCACTACTATAAGTATGAGCCGAAAGGCCAAGTTAGTTGGGTAATTTATTCGATACGATACCTATTAAAAAGCACTTGATAAGTAAAAGTATCGAATACAAAGTATCGAGTACAAAAGTATCGGTATCGACAGGCAATGTACTCGATATAACAAAGCATCGATACGTTTTTCGTGTCTGTGTCCCTGCTGACGTCGATGTTACGATGTTTTATCATCTACATCGACATTTTAACTGCTGACATCGATGTTCATAGAAAATCGATGATCATCGGGCATCCCTAATATATTTATACAATTATTAAAATTTGGCATGAATATTTAATATTGAATGATTTATCCCTTTGCAGTCTGCCTCGTACTACATATGTTGCCATAGGAGCGGCAAGATGCGGTTTACCCGTTGGACTCATACGGCACCTCATGTCTTATCATTACAGCGGGTCGGCTGGGCTGTCGTCTCCTAAGTTTATTTCTAATATATCTTAATCTATTCACGTTCTTAAACTATTCACATTTGCGGTACTTAGTGGTGCTGTTAAGCGTCGATTCCGTTTGACAGAACTCTGATGAATTTGTCCGTTTGATTAGTCGTGGTATTAGGTCTGCCCGATCTTTTTGTTTGTTTGTTTTACGAGAAATTCGGGGCCTTGCTGCCGTTTGACGTACACTGTATGTTATTATTGTATTCAATGGGACTAAATAAGACACTTCCTTTCTCCATCTGTCCTTGCCTCGTTACTGCAGATACAAAATTAAAATATTAAATATTTCATTCCATTATTATTCAATGTTTCATTTCCTGAGTGGGAATCAAACCCATAATCGTCGTATTTACGGTCACAAGCTTGTGTCCCTGCGCCACAAAAGCCTCACATAACAAAACTTAATTAATAATCTACGTTCCAAGGAATAGCAAAGAGAAGTAAGAAAAAAAAGAAACATTATTTTAATATAATTAATTAATTTATTGGAACAATTCACTACTTTGTATGATAATAAACCAAAACAGTTTTGGTATGAAGATCAATATGTCTAATTCTAAACATTGCACTTTCTATATCGACTAAACTACTTGTATGCTTGTATCACACTCTGTTAATAATACATTAATATTGTTAAACAATATAACACATATCTACCGCCTTTGGGACAGTGTATGTTGAGTAGCGGAACTCAACCCCGCACTATGTCTATCACAGCAGAGAAATGAAAATGATTCATTTCCCTGAGTGGTGTCCCGTAACCATCGAGTTTACAAACAGAATATTTTTTTGTTTAATGCTATATTTATATTATATTAAAGAGTGTGATATAGCATATACACTACTATACATATAATGTAAATATTTTAACAGTGACATAGTATAAATAAATATAAAATATATTTTATTCATGAGGGGTAACAAATTTTTTTTTCATACAATTCTTTTTATTAATAAACATTTGTAAATCAATTGATCTGATAACTTCATAAATTTCAATCACTGGAAAACGGCTTTAAATTTTAAAGATATAAGATTAGAATACATACAGATTATTAATAAATATGAATAAAAATCTTATAAAAAAAACTTTACATGAACATATATTAAAAATACTAGTAAAATAATAGTAGGTCCATGAGCTATTTATGAACAATTCGTTTATTTTAAAAACATATAAAAACTTCAATTCTTTATATATTATTTAACAAAACGATTATAATAAAGATGTGGATAAAATCGAAAAAAAAAGAATATTTTTTTATTTTTGACAAGAAAAATATACTAAGACGACGACAACGTAATTTGTTGCTTGAATTTACAAAATTTGTATAAAATAAATAATTTTACAATAGTTTTGTTAAAATATTTGTGTAAATAATATTTTAATTGGCATCAACATCTCTATTATAATTTAAACATACTATCAACAAACTATTATATCTATAACAACTTAACATAGTCATGAACGCTTCATAGTCATGGATAAAACTCACTAGTGTAGTAGACATTAGAAATTTCAAACGGACTTAGCCAGCAGACGAAGGCTTTTTATTGTAAAAATATTATTAAAAGATAAAAAATCTTTTAGAATGTTAATTTCATTAAAAAAAAACTCGCATCATGTAAAAACATTTATGTATATACATATATGTATATATATATATATATATATATATATATACATGTATGTATATTATTTATCGGTGTTCCATTTTCTTTTAATAATATCTCATGTATTTGCCTACGTCCGTATACGTGATGTTACAATAAAGTATAATAGTACAATAATATTACTCTAAAACTGACCATCGCGTGAATAAAAGTTAAATATTTGCTTTATTTATTGCAACACGTTATAAAGATAATTATTAAAACAATTTCATTTTTTATTTTAGAAGAAATTTTGACTCATATCAATATTTGAATGAAAAATAGTTGTTTTATGGGAAAAATGATAACATTTAACTATTATTTACTAAAGTACCTATCTTATCACAAGTGACAAACTTAACCTATACTTCGGAAGACATTTGATTTTGTTGCTTTTTAAATAGGGGGCCATCCATAAATTAAGTCACAACAGAGAGAGTCCTTAATATCGTGGCATCACATTACAATATATAATATATCAACAGAAGGCGTAAAATAATATATGTAATTTCAATATACGTGACGTCACACGGTTATGGGAAAAGGCTCAGAAAATAATCAATGATCAAACTTTGCGCGACATAATTTCTGGATAGCCTATAATAAAACTAAATTAAGCGAATGCACCTAACTAATATATTATCCTGTAACAGCTGTAGGGCAATATTTACTTACATAGAATGAATGAGCTTTAATGATCCACAGATAAAAAAAACCTATTTTGTTTTTTCATATGTAATATACATTTTTTAATTGTTATTTATTTATATAGGAAAATATTTAAAATAAGTTATTTTTATTGTGGAATCAATGAAATGATTGTTTAAACTTACTTTAATTTATAAAACTTTGGAATATGAATTATTTTTTCTGATCTCATAAACTAAATTGTAATATATTCATTGCTCCTTTTGTCACATTGTTTTTAAATTGATATATTATTTTATTTGCCTTAGTTAAACTAAATATATTTTTGTGTATTTTTTTAACTTTAAAAGTAAAAAAAATATTTATAAATAGTCAAATTATATAGTGGAATAACGAACTTAATATTATGGCATAGAATTATTCTGGCTCAGCTATTCTATAATTTACACTAATTGAGCGTTCTTAATCTACAGTCAAATATACAGTGTAAATTCCATATAACGTAACTGAAGAGTAATTGTTAGATATATATTTGAAAGAGAAGAAGAATTTATTTTATTTATTGATTATTATTTTTTAGTTAAGTGTAAAATACACACGAGACAAACATTTGAAGTAAAATAACTAAATAGAAAGTCGTCTTTCTAACTTAATATGATATAATTGAGGTGGACCGGGTTGTCGTCAATCCAGATCACGTTACATGGAGTTCAAACGGTATTTCGTACATTTGGTTTTTGCTAAAACGTGAAGAAAAGCACCTTTATATCACTATTTCAATATTATTTATACAAATTTGGAAGCTAATAACAATGTTATATGTTTTTTTGTTAATATTTGACAAATAATATATCTCTCTGTAAATATTACTATAGTAATATAATTTTTAATTAAAATAATAATAAACTTGAGAATCTGTAACATTTTCCTAATTAATATCAAGTATAAAACAGTAATAGTTATCACAACGAATTCATTATATATTTTTTTAGTCATCCATTACTTAATTTTTTCTACAAAAAATATATTATATTTCATTTATAGTCATTAAAATCTTTTTATTAATATCTAAAAGACCAACAATAAATAAAATATTGAAAATAAAAAATGTATTAAATTATGTAAATCTTTCCAAAGTTATATATATATATATATGCATTTAGAAAATATTTAATCTATGAAATTATTAATAGAGCCACATACAATAAAATATGTTGTTAAATAATTAATTTATTATTTCTAAATTATAAGTAGTATCGAGACATTTATATAATATCACGTTCTTTGAGCCGTTTAGAATGTATTGGCAAGGATTTTTTTAAGTGAATCAGTTGATTGTTTTTTTTGTTTGATTGATTAAACCAGATTATTTTATTTTATTAATTTAAAGTAGTGCAGTTTGAGCCCTTGTAAAATAAAACAATTTATATATGTCAAGACTTTGTTTAGCTTTACAACTTTGGTCCACTGATAGATAAGCTATGGTAAAATAGAGCTCCAATACTTAATAGAATGTATTAAACTACAAAATTATAGCCTAAATTTGAGCGATTTTTTTCATATATTATACGACAAGATATAAAAGCTAAGATATATGTGTATATGTTCCATGATCTACATGTCAGTTGACCATAAATATTGGCCATTCGGGGCAAGCGGCTGGAGGGGGGATGGGCAAAGGTGAACCACCACCTACTGATACTACTTCTGGCATCTGAAACGAAGAATTTTATAAATAAACATTTTTCATCTGAAACGAAAAATTTTATAAATAAACATTTTTCATAAAATCTTTGATTTACACGAATATTAGATATTTTATGTGAATGAACACTTTAACCTGATTTATCTCCGGATTGTTCGAAAATTCGGGTCTTCAAAAGTGTATGGTGTTAAAAATATACGCGAATAGTTCGGTTAGTTTTGTTTACATCCTAAATAATAAATACGGTTCAAAAATAAAACAAATGGTAAAAATGGCTTTCAGCCTATTTAGAGACATTGCGTAATAAAACTCAACAACACATGTTGTTTCTTATCAAATTGAGAAATAACTTTCCAATGCATGGTGCAATAATTAAAAAATATGATGAAATTATGACAAACATCTCATCATAATTGCATCACATTCAAAATTCCGAAAACAATACATATTTAATTTCTTTAGTGTTTTACATTACCGAAGTGATGATAATGATGATGAGTTTCTGATGCCTTAACAACATCACTATTTTGATGATAAAAGATCAAATATTTTATATTTTGAAATTAAAAAGCCATATTTTAATTTTATAGAACAACTATTGTTTTAAAAAAGTAGCATAAATCATACCATAGTTTGCGGGTGATGAGGTGGATGATAGTAATGTGCTGGCGACACAGGCGGCGTCGGGTATCCCCAGTACAGCAGCGGCGGCGGCAGCGTCGGACCCATAGCCGGGTAATAATATGTCACTGGACCTATTCAAATTAAATTGATATTGTGGCTATTTTAATTGTTTAATATGGAAATTTATATTAATTAATTATTATTTTATACGCTGTTGTATAGATTTAGAAACATTTTGTAATTAATGGCATGGAATTTAAAACAGCCCAATCTAATCAGAGCAAGGAAACGGAAATATTTTTAAAAATGACAACATCCCTCGAATCGCTTTGAATCCATAACCATCGTAAGAAAATAGACACAATGACGTTACTTTTAGATAACTATCTTAAGATTTATACTGGGTTTGGTTTGCTAAACGTAGCTTATAATTTGAATCTATCCGTTTTTTACTCATGCAAATGTTAGTCACAATTTTATATATGTCACATTTTCGTAAATATATGTAATATTATATTATTATTTTCGATAATTGCTGTATGCGTGTTATTTTACTTGTGTTGAATTATTTAAATATTTGTTTCAAGTCCCATACTAAATTTAAAAATAATATGTGTTTTAAACAAAATGTTTTGCTGGAATGTGTCTTTAAATGCTGAAAATTAAATAGAGCTGTACGATTTTTCTAAAAACCTGAATTGAAAGTGACTTAACAAGATTTTTTTTTATTATTTTCATATTTAGTTGAATAATTGGATCAAAAAGTTTGAAGGAGACGACTTGAACAAATTTCAACAAATCTCCAAATGTAAGTAATACCTATACAGAAAACCAAAAACACCTCAAATAATTATCACGATCACGATCATTATATTATTAAATATATGGAAACATAAAAAAATATATATACATACAGCAAAACATTTAAACGGTGAAAAAAGACAGACAAACATGAAATCATACTATGTATGTATGTAGTAAGTAGTTATAGTTAAATAAATTGATGAACACTCACCAGGATAACGCAAAACCAGTCCACCAAAGCAGTGCACTTATACCATAACGCGTCGACGTCCAAGCTCCTGACTTTACTATGCTCCTATACCCTGACCTAATAGTTAGCCTGGCGACCTCAACTACTTCATATATTTAAAATATTTAAATTAGCTAAGAGAATAAAGCAAGCATAGAATATATGTATATATATTTCATATAAGTATAGTCAAATTCAGTCGCTAACGCGTTAAATTCAGTTTCTTAGGCATCAAATTTATATCTTGAAGCTTAGAATACGTTATTTTTATTTCGATATGCAAATTCATATTTTATTTCAAAAGACAAACATAAAATTTGATCACATAATGAATTTGAAATTTAAAAACATGAATTTGATGCGTTCACTTAAACTTCAGAACCCATATTACTATATTAGTTGAGTAACTAATATAATCAATAAATTTTTGCTTCTTTCCCACCAATTCTAAAGCAGTTGAGGCCGCTATTGAAGAGAGAGCTGATAAAACCCAACAATGATAAACGATACTTACTCCGTTAACGTTATGATGGTAATACGATACGTGGTACAGTACAGTTGACCTTAGCCCTGCCATGTCCTCTAAGAAAGCACAAAACTTTCTACACACACTGAAGCTTTTGTTTTCCCATTTTCGAAATTCGTATTCACTATCACCGTCCCATGCATTAGGAAGCACGATATACTTATTTTTTTTAAGCAGAACCTCTTTATAAATATAATACAAAATGGCAATAGATTAATATTGTTTTTCTATATTTCAAGTTAACTTGATTTTTTAAATATGTTGTTATTTAGAAAAGCTATACAAAAAAAAAGAATGTCAAAAAATATGACAATAGATTTTTTTAAAGATTTTTTTGAAGAAGCAATTTTGTTCTCGTATATTTATAATTTAAATGTATGTTTATAATTGTATTTTTTTATATTATTATTTTGTACTAGATATTGATTTTCATATTATATTATATGTAAATTTTACTAGCATTTTGAATTATATTGTAGTAAGAGGTACTCTAGTTCAAATTTAAAATATTATTTTTTTTATGTTTTTTTTAACCAATTTAAAATTATTACCCATATTTGATTCAAGACTTTAAGAAACTAAATACTAAGCTATGTTAGGAGGTGGGGAGACATGATTGTGCTATTTAATTGTTATCTTGTGAAGGAAAGTTACTTTGTATGATATAGTTATATGTCCCGAGTTCATTCGAAAAGACAATACGAAGAAAATAATGATGATATTCGGTCTTTCAAGACTTATATCTTATTAACTACTGAATAAATCTATGATTTCAATTATAGATTTATTCAGTAGTTAATAAGATATATGTTATGAAATGAAATGTTACCTAAAACAATATGATCTAATTTATGACCTGTGGAGTAAATTATTATATAATAAAAATCAAAGTTTTTATAAAGTTATGTAAATATATCGAATTCCAATTTTATAAAATGGAAATAAACATAGCCAATAATAATATTTGAAATAGAGACAACATTTTCGTGCAATTCGTCAATCATAGACTATAAAGAGTTAGTAACATAGGTCATAGAGTGTAGATCGTACAGACCATAGACAAGTTAAGCCATAGAGTTAGTACATTAGCCCTCCTTCACAAGTTGAACTAAATACACCCAAAAAACATATAAAATAGCACAACCACCATGTGCACACTGCAGTGAAACACGCAATAATCAAGGTCTAACATGAAATTTATCGTTTTATTAAAAAGTACGCAATAAACTAACAGCTATAAAGTATAAGACGATTTTAACTATAGAAACGTTTTATAATTTCTTATATCTAAACTATGTTAACTTACACTATATTGGTCCCCTGTATTTATGATATCAAATAACGTCTCTAGATATAAAGCAGCCATTTTATAAAACCAGTATATATATAAATAATAAACTTGAGCGTTATTTTATATCAGAAATTTTAATAAAAGTGTATTATAATCAGTTTTACACCAGATTGTGTCAACATTGAACGTGTTGGAAATTTGACAGGTTAAAATAAAAAAAAGCGTCACAAGAACAAATGGGGGACTCGACTCCTCACACCACCCCACCAGTCATTTACACGTAGGGATAATTCAATTAATAAGAAAAGCAAAATTATTAAAAAAAAAATGCTAATTTATATAATATAATAAATGTATATTATTACAAAAATATTAATAATAGAATAATAATAATAATAAAATATTTTTTTTATATTCTATATTTTTATTATATAAAGAAAGAAACATTGAAATATCCCATTCCAGTGAGATAACAGAGAAATTAAAGCGAAAGAAGGCTAAGTAGGAAAGCTGTGCGTGTTAATGACTGGAGGTTCTACCACAATCCATTTTATGAGTACTCTTTGATAATCGCAATTTAAATAACTATTAATTTTAGAAAAATGCCTCAAAATGATAATGATTTGTTATCACAAAGTCAAGTTGCTATATAAATAAATTTTGATTTATATATAAACATATAATAGTAAGCTTTTTTCTAAAAAAAATGTAATTTATATGCGATTCTCTACAAAGAGAACTATTTGGAAGACACTAAGCTATATATATTCTTATTATAAAGCGGGGGTTTACCGTTTTTACCGACAATCGGACAACTGAAGTTTCGCTATTTCATACTTCAAATTGAAAAAAAACATCAATATGTTATTTTCTAAATGAATGAAATTGCGATTTTTGTATATGTTATTATTTATCTCATATTATAATATTTATAACCAGTATACCAAGATAAAGCTATTTACCGTACATTTTGTTTTATTAAACATTAACATACAAATAGGTTATCCTCACGATGTGCTCTGGAAAATCGTATGAAACCTATAAAAGCGTTTGTTGTTTCCTTTTTTTTTAAATATATAATCATGCAAAGAAACCGTACAACCATCCATGCGTAACCCGTTTTTTTGGCAGAAACACATATAAATGTTTTTATAAAGGTTTAATTATTTTTTTAAATAAAGTGCAAACACTTACCGCTTTTATTCCAACTTCATGCAATTTTCCATAACACAACCTTGGATATATAGAGTATCACAAAACTCATGTTATATGTGTGAAGTGGGAGCTCAACCAATCGAGTTGCCAGAATAATAAATATATTAATTTATTCGATAAAATAAAATAAACGATTTTTCTAAAGATGTATATAGAAATAATTTATAATCAGTATTATTCTTGATCTTGATTTTTAAATTATAGTCCTCGTGGTTGAATTCCAAATGTCACAATATAAAATGAACTAATAAAAAAATTAACACAGTATTTTAAATTAAACTAATGTAAATTGGGCGTAAGACCAATGTTAGAACCGCCAAAAATATAATATATGACAGAACAATCAGCCTATACACCATCGTGAAGCCCCATACCTAGTGATTTAGACAATGGCAACACCATACAATGAAAAAATTATATAACTACCCGCTTTCACATATTTTGAAGTATAAATAATTTTATTAATTATCTGTGGTGTGAGGTATCGAATGATATAAGTGTTCTTTGTATTAAAAGGAATGGGAAGTTAGATTGTATAGGAATGATTTATTTACGAGGCCAAATGATCAGGGAAACTGCCAACCAATAAAAAATATATATAAAAGCATAAATCTAATTAAATTCATAACATCTACGTACTATGTAGGTGCATCAACAAAATTTGCCAAAACACATACGAACGAAACAAATACAAACAACAAACGTGTAAAGTACAAAAAGTGTATAAAGTGAAAAAGAAAGGAATTAAGTACCTATTTTTTGATACATAAGTACCTACATCAGCCTTCAAAAATATTCAAACGTATGGAATGTCCAAAAAATCTAAAAAATCACTCTATGATATTAGTATCTAATATGCATAAAAGCTATACTACTTGTCATTGATCAACAACCTCTGGTTCACTTATAAATATTATATATAAACTTCAACAATGATTAAAGTCAGTAAAAAAACAACAAAAACACATCATTTTTGTGTAAACCTACGCTAATATAGCTGCAAAAGCTGCCGTAATTCATACGTCACGAATAATAAATTCATATTTTTTTATATTAATATGTATCTATTTATACATACATAAATAAGGAAAAAATTATGTGGGGGTTCCAAAGCCGAAAGACGAATTTAATGAACAAATTATAAAGCTATTTTTGTCCCCCAAGTAAGTCGATCCTATAGAACCTAAAAATTTAAGGCACTAAAATAAAAAAAAAGACATTCGTTTGAGCGTTTTGTCATATTTTTACCCTGTTATTTCGACCGCCCGAGCCGATTGAACATCAGGTACCAAAGTAAAAGGCACCTACAGTTAGTTACGCTACTGTTATAAAGGAGTCAATTTAAGTATTACGTAAACAGCGAATCTTCAAATCTTTCGAAAATCTTATCAAAAAAAACGAACTAGTCTTATGTTCGCAAAGTTTTAGGTAAAATTTATACGCCAGGATAATATGGATAAGTTGGGAACATTGACATCGAAAGTGATCCCGGGAAGGGCGTAGAGATCGTTGGAGGAAGGGCAGCAGATAGAGCTGTCCCATATCCCGCGGGAAGAGTAGGTAAAGTCGGTAGAGTGTTATATGCTGATAGCATAGGGGAGGAATTCGCATACGAAAATAACGGAGGGGACGACGCGTAGGACATTACCGGCAGGGATAGCTGAGGAGTGACTTGTGGTACAGAGTAGGGTCGCTTCGCAGGGCTAGCCTCAGCGGGGGTAAAAGCGCGGTCGTAAGTACGTTTGGTTGGCAGTATCTGGTGCTGGGGGATCATTGGGAGAGTTGGGTAAGATGGAGGTCTGACGTAGGGTAACAAGGTGGGGAGAACGGGAGATCTGAGTGACAGGAGTAGGTTTTCATGTTGCCGGGCTAATAAAGTTTGATGAGCTATAGTTTGGGCTAGGAGCCGGGGCTGGGGAGGGGGGAGCAACGTACCCGGAGATAGCACTTTGGGCGAAGTAGCGGGAGTGACGCCACCGGTCAGTACTAGGTTCATATCGTCGCCTGAACATTGGAACACCTGGAATTGTTTTTTTAATATAATATTCACTTAGTTTATCTACTAAGTTGATTTAAATAAAGTATTTTTCTATGCAACTATTGAAAATTGTTAGAAAAATAAGCATTAAGACTGCCAGCGTAAGATTAAAGAAGTATTTTATATTAAAAGCATACCTCAATGTACCGTTGTTTCTTCCCAAAGGTCATGTAGCGATGGTGTTTCTGTTGGGCGCAAAGGAAGGCACTCGCTTCGCTGTCCATCTGTATGAAAGCTTCACCGCTAGGATGACCCTGATTATTGAAGGAAAAGGATTTATTATTTTATAATTAATTCTCAGTTGTTTTTGCTATGAGTTTTCACTTCGATAAGAACATATTTCTGTATATGCGGGAGTGACTTTTACTATTAAAATTATACTATTTTTACTTATTTAGAAAACGTATAAAAATTTGAGCGGGACTCGAACCCGCGCCTCCTGGAAATCAGGTTTCCAGGAGGCGCGGGTTCGAGTACCGCTACGTTCGAATTTTTATACGTTTT
>DWAN01003167.1:0-13839 GCA_018230445.1 Heliconius hewitsoni
ATATATATATATATATATATATATATATATATATATATATATATATACATGCATATATATACATATATTGTTATTACCTAATTGTGTGAAGTGACCAGACATATACAGTACGGTCAAAGAGTCGTGATCGCCCTGAAGTAAACCTTCTGAAGTTTGTGCAAGTAAGAAAATTTCTTAAAATCAAATCTGCGAAACCACAATTCACTTCACGGTGGCAACGACTCGTCGACAGTTTTGTAGGCTACGGTTAGTTTTTTTCACATCCTTTCACATGCCAGAGTTCAAACGAGGGGAAATAAATAATAAAATTAAAAAAATTATTCTATTAGGTATTTAGTTAAGTACCTTTAGATTATATAGATATGACACAATGTTTGTTTTTAATTACAATTTTTTTTAAATTATACTAACGGTAATGCCGTAAACACACATAGAATATAAAATAAATATAATATTTTTTATTTAAATTATATATTGTGCCCTTAGCCTATGTATGTATATATGTTTATATAAAAACTCTGCCTACATAATAAATCATGTCGCTATCTGGTTTTGGGCTAATCATTGTGAGGAAATTTAAAAAAAGGGTGTCTCATATTCTTTTTTAATTTCTCAGCAATTAAAATATTGTAAATGTTTTCCTTTTTTATGTTACTTACCTTATCTCTTATTAAATCTACGATAGTTTTATAATTTTATTTATTAGAATTTACATTTTATTAAGAGTATGACACCATATATGAGCAATGTTATATGTGAGAAATAATAGGTGTTATTAACAACAGTCTGGAATAGAACCCACGACTTAAAATATATGTGTGTAAAATTATTACAATCTGCGTCATAAATTTACATTTAATGTAAAATATGATTTACTCGTGACATACATACGTATATATAAAACTAGTGTGTGTACAACAGGGGCGGCGTGCGAACGCGTCGGCCGTTACCGCCCGCTGTCGCCCGAAAACAGCACGCACACGTAAATATACTGTACGCTAGTATTGCCCCATATCCCATTGACCCCATTAACCCTTGTCCCCAGTGTCTCATTTATCCATTGTAAATATACCCATTGTACTAAGTACACTGCTATCAGCTAAAACCAAAGCCTATCCATGACCTGTAATTCTAATGCCTTATGAACCCATTCAGTCTTTGTATCCGTTTTTCTCCGTGCATTCAAAATATTGTCTTTTTTTTTTTTTTTAAATATCATCATGACTGATCTAAATACAGCATCCACCCTTTTTTCTTTTTTAATTGTATAAGACAAGTAATTATGATTATAATTATGTACGTCGAGATATATTCAGTTACGGAGTTTCTACTTTGAACTGGCGTCCTTCCATTCCATACCCTTACGCCCCATTTATTCATATTATCATCATTGGACTCCTTTGTGTGACGCTTTCACCTGCTTTCTTCCGTACATTTGTGCCCCAACTTACCCATTTTTTACACCCCATGCGGCTTGTACGCGTCTAATAATAGCATAAAATAGCTCATTTATCCTAATTTTTATATATTTTTTTCCTTTTTATATATAAGTCGTTCCAAGCACGTTTTGTTTACGCCTCGCTATATTCCTAATCGACATTTAAGTTATTTAGTTTTGAAAATAAATGTAAATAATATTCTGTTTATTGTATTTTCAAAGCAAAAGCTTATAACATGTGTTGAATTACCTTTTTTTTACGTCACGCTTTTTTTTCGTCCGTTCCGATATCACTCAGTTCATTATTTATTGTTTATGGTTCGGTCCGTTTTTTTAAAAATAGAATGCCCAATTTTTTGTTCCAGGTTCTTGTGACGCTTTCTTTTTGTGTTTTTATTTTGCTTATAACAATGTGCATGCCTTTAAATTTTAACAGAAAGATATAAAAAAAATATGTTTTATATTTTTTTGTTTATAATTATAACTTTTTTTGTTGTATATAAAAAAACTCAATCACTTCTTTTCTTTGTTCTTGTGGTATGTGTAATGTGTGTTGGTTTCTCAGGAAAATATTTGATTCAATATTTATTACTCTCACTTTTATATTGCTTATAAATAAAAAAAAGTTATTTTTTTTAACTTTAGCTTTAAATTTGCTATTGTTAATTGATAATAATATTTATTAAATATAAAACATGGGTTTAATAGATATTTCTTATATTCTTTATGTCATTCACAATAACATTCATTCTCACTCGCTTCGCAAACCAAACGCATCACACATGCCATACAATTTTTTAAACGCCAATATTTTTTTTGTATTTCTATTTTTTTATTCGGCTTCTTCCTTATTAATCAATATATAGAGGCGTTTTAAAATTGCTGTATATTTATTATCAGTGTTTAAAATTTTTAGCACGAAATGTCATAATATTTTACTACTTTTCTTAAATTTTCATACATTTCGATGCTTAAAAATTTTTAAACATTAACATGTGGCATATGTAATCGTTCTAAAGCTTATACGGGACTCTTAAATTTTTCAGGTGAATCTACGTACTTGTGAGGGAACGGGGAAGCACCTTAACCCTAAAATGGCGGAGGGTAAAATAATAATAATATTATAAAGCCTTAAGACTTGTGACTTTGAGCAGTTAGTGTTCTATGTGTGTTAACGTGTAGATATTAAATTATATTACGGGTTGTGCCATTGCCCTGGATTTTTTGGAATTTTTGAAAATTATGTGATATATAATATGAAAAGTGAACTTCAAAGTGCTGATTGATGACTCTTTAACTGGTGGAATTAATATTTTGTTATTTTTTATTATCGATTTTCTCCCAATTTCTTCTCGTATGGTCACAACGTTATTGTATAGCGAATCTTATGAGTGAATAAGTACATTTTACGGTATTTTACAACTACACTCAGAAATGTCAATTAGTGTTTAACTAGCGTTAGTGTAGTCTTTGGGTCAGTAAAATGTTAATTGATGTTTTTAAGTGACATTGTTAATTACAATATCTTTTCGGTTACGCGTTTTTATGGAAGCTCTTCTGATTGCTTTGGGGACAAGGTTTTTAAATTTCTTTTTTTTTTTTTTTTTTAAATAACAATACAGATATCGAATATTAATTTATAAACATTGTTCTGATATTTATTTAACTATTTATAGTTATAATGGCCAGTGTCAAAGTCGTATTTCTAACTGTAGGTGTTTCTCAATGTTTAATAATGACAATATTATTTTGATAACAAACGGAATGGTTATAATTTTGATTATATTTCTCTTTTCTTTTTTTTTTTTAAAATAAAATAAAACATGGAATGAATGTGAGTTTTGATTAAGAATTGGCATGGTTTGGTTGTCCGTAGAAAAAAAATACAGATTTGGCCTACAATTTTTGGTGTTTTTTACTCAAATTTAATACCGAAACCGATTTTATGTATATGAATTAATGTGAAACCAATGCTATGTGGTGTTGTTCCTTCATTTTAATAAAAAAAATGCATCCTTCGCACGGAACGAAATGACTATACATAAAAATATATATAAATAGATAGTTCAGTGTGTCTGTACATTGAATATTTACCAACATTAGTCCGTGGATTCCCCAAAACTGGGAATGTATGAAGTTTTTGATCATCTGTTTTTTCAATCATCAAGTATTTTTACATACTAAAGGGCGTTCCTCATTAAATTACAATAGTTTCGTTCAAAAGCTTGAAACGAGCGACGTCGCGGGCAACAAACTAGTCTTTTATAATCTTTTTACAAGGTCAGTCTCTATTTCTCACTGGCTGTATTAAAATTAAGCTTGAAATAGTACAAACAAATTTTTCATACAGAATAGCGGAATATTGGTATTATTTAAATGTGATTTTTTTTTAATGCGAATTTTTGTTGGTTATTCAATTATTAGTTAAATCTTTTCTTTTTATAGATATGTTTAGAGAATTACAATGCCCTTAGGCGAGGCAAATGTTCCCACCTGGTCTAGAGTGTAATGTACTTTTATAGAACTGACAAAAGTTTTTTTTTTTTACATAATAATAAGCTTATTATATTTTTACAATATAAAAAGTCAATAATATTATTTTCATTTTAAAGTCACGAAAATAACGAAAAAAAAAAATGGTTCAATTTAAAATTTTATAAGTTGTTCAAAAATCTGAAATTTTTCTTTATAAATATTTTTCACATGACAATTTTTAATTAATTTATTATATATTTATCGAATGACATGTCTTACATGGTTTTTTTAATATAATTTTTGTTTTGTTTTTTATAAGTGCATTACTACTTTAGGTCTAATTTTGTTTGACTTAGTCCAATATCGGACTGTAATTTCGTAGATTCAAAGATCTCAAAAACTGCCATCATTTTAGGCTATATCACTATACTATGAGATTTGTATAACAGTATAAATGGTTGAAAATAAAATATAATTTAAACCCATATTAATAATTAGCTGTAATACTTTATTTTCGTTTTTTTTTTCTTTGTTTTTTTTTTTTTGTATTGTACGTTTTAATTTATAATAGTAATTACTTACATTATGCAAATCTCATAGTGTATATAAATATGTAAAAAACAACCGTTTTACAATTTCACTTTCAGTCCAAATAGACTTTACCCAAAGATGCAACACTTGTATTTTCATACAATTCATTTTTTTTTATTTTAATTTTTAACATTCTTTTATTCGTACATTATACCTTGCGTCGTGTAAAGTCGTGTTAATTCGTTTTTTTTTTTTTTTTTAAACATTGGCTGTCAACTTTTTTTTTAATTAAACTGTTATTATTTTGACTCAATGCGTCTTTATACTACGTAAGTTAGAAGTAATGGTGAACATATAAAATAATTACATATTTTAATATTTTTTTTTAAATTCAATTATGTTATTGTTTTGTGTGTTCTACACTTTTCATTTAAAAATAAAGTTTAATAAATTTTCACGATTGTGATATGTTTTAAAGCATGTGGAAAGAATATGGAATATATATGATGTTAGGATCTATGGTTGTTTTTTTTAACAAACTAAAAAATAATAAATGCATGTTTTTTTTCCTCTCATGAACCATGTAGAATTCAAACAGCCTTTCGAAACAAACCTTAGATACTAGCATCTTAATACAATATTTGGTTTAATATATTAAGATTTCACTTTAAATTACATTTATATCAAAATGGTCCATCACTATTTTTATACAATTTCAAAAGTTTCCAATTCCATTTTTTTAAATAAAAAAAAACCCCTGTTATAATATTGCGGCTAAATGTTTTTTTTTAATATATTAAATCCAATAAAAAATAAATATATCAACACAGACAGAGAATATACACGATTTGTAAATATTGTTATTATTACATTAGTGTTACTCAGATCTGTTTTTTCTTTTTTATCTGTAAAATATGTAAGTGCAAGCTTTAAGATGGCGGGCCCACGCGTTTTTGACGTTTTAGTTTGTTTCTATGACGTTTGAAGTATGTTACGAATAAGATTTTTTACGTTTTGCATGATATGAATAGAACGGAGGGAATAGAGTTTAATTTAATTATTGATAATATTTAATTTCTGTCCCATTAATTTCTCTTTTATTTCAGAAAACTTTTTTATTTTAAAAAGATACAATGCAAGTAAAGACTTAATACTTTTGCCTTAAATAGCAATAAATATTGTATTTTTTTTATAATGATACTTTCTGTCAACGTTTATATATTATTGAATTCATATGTTGTACACATTGCTAATATGTATAATGTATACAAAATGTCGTAAGCATATGCTTCAAAATTAAGTCTCAATTTTTTTTTAATTATTTCCATCAATTGACTTATATTGCTACAAGTTTTTTTAAACATGGCATTATATTATTATTATTATTAACATACTAATAAATATTAAATGAATTTTAGTTTAAAAATGCATGTATTTTAATTTTAAAATTATTAAAATTATTGAAGAAAAACTTAAAGAGAAAGATTTTTTTTTCAAAATTGGAGATACTTTCAGTTTTTTTAAGGAATCTGTGGAAAGAACGGTGTAACTAAAGTAAGAACACATTAGTTAGGCTAGCTTAGTTAGGTTACGAACGTCATAGAATCATCTGAACGCACGGTTATGGTTTATATATTGTACCGTGATCTGTTATTTACACAACCGAAATGAAAAAAAATGGCTTAAATTTAAGATTTTTTTTTATATTTCAAGCATCTACCGCATATAAGGGACACCGAGAGAATGTAGTGTTATGACTTACCGTTCTCCGTTTCGGTTCAAATTAAAGAAAAAAATATATATTTAAGTTTTTAAAACTGACAGAGTACTCAGGTTACTACTACTACTACTTTGGTTAATTAAGCAATACCTTGAGTTAGTAATTTCGTAGCCATTTTTATTCTTGTTTTCGGTTGTTTCTAATAACTACTCACAAGTAACCATTCATCAAAATTAACTAACATTTGAATGGGGATATCAAACAACAGAGTGCAATTTCAGAGATTATTCGGTCTTCATTAATTTTAACTAAATTTTTTAAGATGCTCTGATTGTTACCATACCCCATTATTTTAGGTTAGAAATATTTAAAATTCTTTTTTTTTTGGGCTTGGGCTGTTTCAGTCACACAAATGCTTCCAATTTGAAATATTGTTTTATTATTTTTTGTTTAATTAAGTGTCATGAATTTTTAACATGTTTCTCATTAATTAGTTGGTAATTTTTTAATGCTTTGTTTTTTGAAATGATCAACAATATCTAATATAAGTTATTAATTGACTGTACAGTGTTCAATTGTAATGACTTCGGTTGGACGAATGGATAGTTTATGGTTAACATGATTTCTATAAATTATTCTTACAACCGAATCGTTGAAATTGAATAAGTTCATTGAATTGCTAATACTTGAGATACCAGCGATGTAAATATAAATAAATTACAAGTTCCCTCTCGCTTGTTTGCGTTTTTGTTTGTTATATACAACACTTGCGTCCGGATGTTTATACGCGTTTATATCATCGAGTACAAATTTAGGGTTTATTAGTTGTTTCCTTGTCGGGTATGTAAGTGATGTCACTTCTACAGAGCACAGCGTTTGATGCGACGACTAGCTACCGACGCCACTGAGTTAAATCTTTAAAAAAACATATTAAAATCTCTAGTTAATATATTTTCAATTTATATTTTTTATTATAATAATAGTGATGTGCCTAATTTTAATGAGTTTAGTGACGTCAGTAGTGAACGCCGTATAAACGTTCCATTCCACAATAAATTGATTATTCTTGTCACGAAAAATTCGTTATCGGTTTTCTCGCGGTTCCCCCCCACTTCATCAAAGGTTTAGCTTTAAAGATTGTTGTTTGCCTTATAAAAAAATGTGATCTTATGACGATTATACTTAAAGGATGTCGCGTGGCCGCTATCGCAGAACTTCTATATTACATATATATACATATATCGTAACAATTGCATATATATATCTTTATTAAATGTCACATTTGTTTTGTTCTATAAAACTGCGATCGCGGCACAAGAGTGGATATAATGCCTTGTATAATGATAACAAAATGAATTATGTAATATAAGATTTGACAATGTGCGGCGTACGATAGGATCCGAGTAGTTTGTCAATTGGATACAGATAGTGTGGGCGGGACTTTATTGTTTTTTGACGATTGAGTTCAACTGTCAATGTCGAAATTATCTGTGGTTGTCAGTTTTTGGCGCCGTTTTGTTTTGAGAATATTTATGTATTAATTGTGTATTTGTTGTTATATTTTGAATGTTTAATTAAGTATTTTATAAATATTGTATGTAATATTGATTTAATTGGATAATTGCTAGATCAATAAAGTCCCGTACACAAATTATATAAAGTTTTTTTATGGATCATAAGAAATTCTTAGTTTCACAATAATTAAAATAGAATATGTAAATTTTTTCTTATCTTAGTAAGTAAAAGATCTCATACGACATATTTTTGTTTTGTCTTTTTTTATATTTTGATGAACTTCAGAATAGTCGAGTTGATTTAAAGACAACCTATGTAAAATAAAATATATTGATGTATATAGTTTTCTGTTTTATTTTGTACCCTTGTACGACATGAAAATGTTAGTGCTAACAATAATATACTATGAAAAGAATTGAGATCGTTGTGGCGTGTTCTCGCTACGGTTGGGGGTTCGATTCCCGCTGGAAAATATAAATTAATTTAACTCGAATTTCTCAATGGCAGACCATTGGGAATCTCGAAAATTGCGCCGTGTTCTGAGGAACTCAGTCTTTTCATTTAAAGGCAGAGCGATCTCTTGACTGTTAAGGATATGCAGAATAGCCAGAAGCAAATAAATCACTTTAAAGTAGGTAAGAGATGAATTTGTTATTAAATAAAATACTGTAACCAAAATAACACAAAATTAATATTAAAAATATTTTATTTAAAAATATTCAATAATAATATGATATACAGATTCTGATAGTATACAATAGATTGTCGTTCCACAGTGAATTTTATAAACATTTTTAGAAGTCTAGAAGAGTCTTGGTCGGTTTCCAGGAGGCATGGGTTTGAAGATTTGGTAAATATTTAATTTATTTACTAATAATATAACAAAAGTGAGAAGCAAAATTATTAACAGAAAAAAGATTGATATCTTCAAAATTGTTTTTATACCAACGAGCTATTTCTCTATAGACACAAATATATAGATTAAATGTATGTAAACATACATTTATTCAAGTGAAATGTCAAAAATGTCAACAGACATCAACAAAAAAAATATTTACCAGTCAATATTCAACTATTATAGAAAAACAATCCACCGTTTCGGGAACAAATATCGAACTCGCTACCAACACAACCTAAGCAATACTTTGAAAAAACACGAAATAAAAACAGAAACCTTATAAATAAATATACATAATTTTTACATTTTAAAATTAAATATTTAACATTGTAAGAAATTTTTGTAAAGAAATGTCATTTATTTATTAATAATAAAAAACTTAATCAACATTATTTCTTTTATTTAAAAAATCCGTTGTTCTAGTTTGAAATAGACTTATTGCAGGAATAAAAAAATCCCCATATTTAAAATAATAAAATAAATTTAAATATAAATAAAGAAAATACATTAGTTGCTTAGCTTTTGTAAAATTATTTATTTATGAAAATGTTTGAAAGTTCACATAAAACTAAGGCAAGAATAAATTTATGTATTATAAAAACGACAAGCGTATAGTTTTGTATGATTTTTTTTCAACTTTTCTCCTGTACCTCGCATATAACAGAGCACAGACGGAATCTCGTGTTACAACACTCCGTTGGCCACGCATCGCCCAATTTTCGAGACATTGCGTGTTGAGTGGCGGAACCCAACGCCTCGTTGCCCACAGCGAGGAAAAGGAAATAATTTTAATTTAATCATTCTCCCGAATGGAGATCGAACCTACAACCACGAAATCAGAAATTCAGAATAATAATAATAATATACCAATGATATATTACTTACAAAATGATAATATTAATTACCAAAAGAAATTATTATATTTGGAAAGAACTAAATATTCCCTTATATACTAAACTAATAAAAAATTGAAAAAAAAAAAAAAACATAAACCACAGTCCGCGAGGTCTAAGCTGAGCTTTGTATTTGTGTTAGTATCTATATATAATGTTGTGACGTCACATCCAAGCAGTAAAAAAAAGAAAACGAAAAGGTTGGAATGTCTAGTCCAGGTTTTTTATTAATATATAGTTTGTATTTTATTTATATCTAATAATATATTTTAATTTTAAACGTTTCTCACTGGCTCTACTTTTTTGGTCGTTCGCACAAATGCAAAACTCGTGTTAGATATCGCGGTCTGCACTTAATTATCCATCAAAACAAAATCAGCGTATTCGAACTCCCACTGCAAATGAAATCAATAGTAATAATATTAATTAATACATGCTTAATAATAATTTCTTATAAATTGTCAAAAATACAATTAAAACACATATGTACTTAGCAGTAGAGATGTCGACAAAAAACATTTTTTTTGATTATTTCTTATGTATAATAAAAAAAAACAATATTGATTTTGCTTGATTGAACGCGCTAGTCGCGTTGTCTACATGAGTGGTGAAGTGTAAAATAAATTAAATGTATTCATTCTCCAAAGAGGAGATCGAACCCAGAATCGCCGCGTTTAGTTAGACGCTGTACCACTGCGCCACGAATGTCTCAACTAACTCGATATTACCATATTATTGAATGCTCGGTGATCAACGTATACATACGTATTTGAGGCAGTCGTAGTGCAAGAGCGCAAGTGTAGGAGAAAGCGTTCGATTCCCACTCGAGGGTATGAAATATTTAATACAAATCTTTTTTAAATGAAACTATTTTAACCGGATTAATCGCGTATATTTTGTATTTTTACACATTTTTTTTTATTAATTATGTCAACTGACAGAACGAATGCCACCTCAGTCTACCACAACGTGTGACCACGGACTACTGCAAAGTGTTCGAAACGTCGGGTTTCCAAAAATTTATAAAAATACAAAATATAAAAAAATAAGTTCAAATAGTTTCATTTAAAAATGTATAATAATCGTGAAAATCAAAAAACTTATAATACACATCTTGCTCTGGTAATAAAGTATAGGGCGGCGTTGAATTCCGCCACTCAACACGCCATACCTCGAGATTTGGGCATGCATGTGGACCTAAGTGTCTTCACACTAGGTTACCCTGCTGCTGTACGCGGAAACCAGTGTAAAGATAAAATGACGTTTAACTAATCATTTTCATTGGGATAAAACAATTAGAAGAGAAGGAAAATAAATTTCTTTCTTTTCTTAAATTATACATTTGTTTACTGTATTCATTAATTAAAAATTTCAATAGTTTTGTCAACATTTCGATTATAACGACCCCATATAGTCTAGGAGCACGATGGCAAAAACAGCGCTCAAATTTAAAGAAAAAAAATTAGTTATACGGTATTTAGGTAAGTACGCGTGCAGTTGTAGCGATACAAACGCATAGACAAATGGACAAAAATTAAAAAAAAAACGTTGTTTTTGGTTTTTTTCTTTTATATCTTTCATGTACAGACTCCCATCCGTTACAATTTTATAATAAATATAGCTAATAAATGTAAATTAAAAATAATATTATTTATCTATCTTAGTCCACTTACGTCAATTATAGTCTAAGAGCCTGCCTCTATCTCTGACCCTATGCCTCTCGGTTTCGACCCTTTACTAGTATTAGGAGGACTTTTAGACCTAAAAGTCACATACAATTATCATAGTCTAAGAGCCAACAAAAAAATGTGAACTCTTTCGGTCTAGACTCCTGAGGAGGGCTTCAAGACCTCAAAGCGACTCACATCCATTATTATAGTCTAAGAGCCAAACAATCGCTATATAGCCGCCCTTCTACCTCTACCTCTAAACCCTCTGCCTCTTGGCCTCGATCCTTTGCTAGTATTAGGAGGGCTTTTAGGCCTCAAGGCCTCTATTCTCTCAGTGCATCCGGTAGTTTCTTTGCCTTCTGTGAAATATGAGGCGTATAATTCCGCGTTGAAGTTAGAATTAGTTAATTCGTGACCAATTGTGACCCACCCGGGACGTATTGTTGAATCGCGACCGAACAGATGTACTCTGAAAGTTAAATTATAGTTACTTTTAAATACATACATATTATTTTTAGCTTCACGCGGTATCCCGCACCTAAAAGGGCAGGCATAAGAAACCTGGGAACTTAGTGTTAAGACACTCTGCACTCATTAAGACATAGTGTCTTAAGTTCAATAGTTTCCACAGAATTCTAAGGCAGTGCGTGTTAAGTGGCGGAACTCAACGCCGCGCATTGCCTTGTTACTACGGCGATAATATTAAAATATTAAATATTTCTCTGTTATTATCTCGCTCTGGTAACAAGCGCGGCGCTGTGTTACGCCACTCAACACGTATTTTTCTAGAAAATTTCAATTGTTTCAGTAAAAAATATTTGAACGCACTTACCTTCTACGCCCCAAACAGAAGTGCTCCATAATATGAAATATTTCAATGGGCTTCTCAGTACTACCGAACTCCGGGTCTTCTGATATAATAAGATCTATATCTACATTTGCATGTATAAAGTCACCGTCCACTGATCTTCTAACTGTGCCTATTTTTATATGAAAATTAAATATTATTGTTAGAAAAAACGGTCAAGTGTGAGTCGGTCTCGAGTCACCGAGGATTCCTCACCGATTTTGTGATTGTAGGTCAATGGGAATCATACAGTTAACAAACTATGAGACCAACAATTAAATAAATTACATATATAAGATTGTAATGAGTTTTTTTATGTATTATTCCTTAGTACAATAAGGTGTGCAACTTAACACTAAGCTTTGTCTTACAAGACCGACAAACTAAAATAATTTACACCTAACAATTCCTCTAGGTTATAATCGAACCCACAACCATTATGAATATAATATAATATTTTATCTTCATGTTGTATCCAGTACACAACAGGATAGGAACGGGAAACACCTAGTGTTAAGACACTCTGTTTTACATTTTCCGCATTCAAGCATTACTTGTTGCATGGCAGCCTTTTGCCTCGACACCAGAACAAAGAAATCAATATATAAATTTAAATAAAAATATCATTTCCTCGAGTGGGGATCAAACCCACAACCGGTCACATTTACAGTCATACACTTGTGCTCCTGATATTTTAGTTTTCAATATTCATTTTCAATACCTTTTATGCCCATAAGACAATGTTCCTTTGTCCTTTGAAACACAGCATTATGTTCTAGATTTTTTGAATGTCCTGGATTTTTTATGTTAGTTTTGATCCAGCAAATGTCTTCGCAACGTCTAAAGCCCCATTTTTTGAGACATTCTCTTCCCATGTCCAAACCTGAAATATATATAACCTTTTATTTATTAACTTAGTCAACTAAAGCTTTAATTGGCTAAGTTAAACTTTTTAGTTTCACGCTGTATCCCGCACACAGCAGGGTAGACAGAGGGAACCTGGGAACCTAGTCCTTAGACACTCTGTTCCCACTAAGACACTACCATTTCCCACTTTCTGCTGAACTCTTGAGGTTGTTGCGTTCAGTGCCTTTTTTTTTTTTTGATAGGTAGGGGAAATCTTCGAAAGATACCCAGTTCTTGGGGTAAAACAAACTAAGTTATGTGGGATTCGTACCCACTAAAACCTCTCCGTTTGTCGGTCCTCAATACGACGAAAGGCAACGGGGAATCGGATGAACGGCATCCGCTACCCTCCACATGTATTTTCATAATATTCTGACACTTTATAGTCCAGTAATTAGCTGAAACTACTTAGCTCCAAGATGACAGACTAAGTTACCCCAATTCAGCGTTCACCTAGTGTTATTTAAAGCCCCTATGCTTGAGGAAGAATTGGGATGATTAAGAGCGCTCCCAAAACGACGTTGATTCCTGGGTATGGAATTGACCCCCTTTCGATTCCGTTCTGCAGCTTCCTTTTGCAACATAACTGTTTCACAGAAGGAAACTACAGCATCCCAGGACTCCTCGTCACGTAGCATTTTGGCCACTACTATTGGCAAAGAGAGGTTCTGACCCAATTTCAAAATTATCGAACTTCGATATTCATCCCAGGCCAAACACTCTTGAAGAGTGTACTGAGCGAAGTCCTGCTCGGCTCCGCAATGATGGCACTTTGGGGTTGCCTCACGTCCAATTTTGAAAAGGAAATCACCGAAGCAACCATGGCCAGTGATTACTTGTGTTAGTCGGTAGGTCATTCGGCTTTTCCTTCTCATCTCAGGCTTCAAAAGATGGTAAGATTGCCTTCACGACACGTTTACGAGCATATCGCTCTTCGTGTAGCCGG
>DWAN01003168.1:0-13838 GCA_018230445.1 Heliconius hewitsoni
AAGTGGGGAACGGAGTGTCTTAACACTAGGTTCCCTCTGCCTACCCAGCTGTGTGATTAATTTTTAATTTTAAAAAAGTGATTTATATTTTAATTTTAAAAGTTAATATATCGTTTAACGACCACTCGTTATACAACCACAAAATGCTTTATTCCTTTTAGTGTCGTTATATAGAATTTACCCGTGGATATTGTAAAAATTTTATAACTTTGATTAATTTGATTTTAAACGATTAAAATTTTAACGACGCCATAAATTGGTGTAATCATTCAAATTAAGTATTCAAATTAGATTAAATCAGCTTCACGCTATATATCGCACATAGCAGGGTAGGTAGAAGAAATCTAGTGTTAGGACACTCCGTTCCCCATTTTCCGCTGAATTATGGAAATTACATATTTAGTGTGATATTATTAATTCAGAGAGTCACATCAGAGACTAGAATAACAAAAAAGGTGGCTGTACCTTCCCTTCTCTATCTACGTACCATCTTATGTACCTGTACATACATATGTTTCATCTTCATAGAAATTCGTTCACGTAAAAAGCCGTACTTAAATACGCCATAGGAAATTAGAACCTATCAGTAATCGAGCTTCATAGAGCACTTTATATTAAATTGAACAGCTTTCCTTGACGGGCCATAATATGTGGCCTTTTCGCATTATTAATCCTCCTTTAAAATCCAACAAGGGGAAAGGCGCTAAGACTCCACCGACCGTGGCTTTACAGGTGGAAAATAATAACGTGGCTAATTATAAACTTAATTACGTACTTCTATTATTTTTGATACTTGTCACGTTCATATTATTGTATTATAATATTCTTATTATAAATAATGAAGAAAAATTGTATAATTACAGACGTTGACATTTGTGTCATTTAATTATTTATATTTGATATTACTATTATTTTTTTTATTTTGTTAACCAATGTTTCCATGTAAGTGGGTTATGTCTTTAATGGAAATAAATATCTTTAACCTCATACAGTATCTTAGACACCACAGCAGTTGCTACTAAAGGTTATTTTTTATTTATTAGTAAAAGCAGTTAGTGTGTGTTTCTTAAATACAAAATAAAATAAATTAGTACTTTCTTTATCTAATCGTGTGTAGTCTCGGATGTAAATACCTGCACTTAAGAGTTAAGAGGAATCCTATTAATGTTATAAATGTAAAAGTTTGTGAGGATATATGGTTCTTTATTCCACCTTCACGCAAAAACTATTGAACGTATTTAGATTCGCGTGTAGTTCTCTAGTATAAAATATGAATTATTACAACTGAAGCTAATACATTAAAAACTTTATATTATCCTCAATTTGGTAAACAGCTTGACATATTGAGATAAATATGTGTTCAGTACAGAAGGAAGAATTTTTGATAGGAATTTGTGAGAAAACAGAGATTTTCATACCAAAGTTTTTTGAATATTGCTTTTTACTTACACTAACATGAAGTTACTCGTTGAGTAGAAATTCTGCATTCAGGTAGACTGCTTTAGAACCGCCTTGAAAATTTGGCGATGCTTAGCAGCTAGATTTGGTAACACCCAATTTACTTACTTACTACATCCAAAATACATATGCTAGTTATATGATGATATAAACATTATATTATGTTGTTATAAAGATAAAGTGTTAATTTCTTACCCTTTGACGATCAGTCCTCTGAACCGATCTTAATGAAAATGTTACAGAAATAGCTTGCATTCAAAAGAGAGCTGCTTTACTTGTTTTTATAGTAAAATATAAGCGACGTTTTCATAAAAATAAATAAATTAAATATAATATGGAAAATATAATAATAATAAAACAATTTTAAAACATTTAAATAATTTATAATTTAAAAAAAAATAAAATAATTTTTTTTTTAATAATATATTATATGTTATATCTTAAGAGGACATTACTACATTTCTTGGAAAGTTCTAACATATTGTAAGATACATTATCTATCTCCAGGATATTTTCTAGAATTCTTTGTCTCATATTACACGGTGGAGATTACACATAGTGGTTCCTCTAAATTCCCTGGCAACTTGGTAAGATGAAGTTAATACACAAGTATTTGGAACGAAATACTTACAGTAATGTAAAAAATTTTTATATTTAATAATTTATTTTAAATGGAAAAAACATTAATATATAATTTTATTATTCTTTAGAATGAAATTCGATCTAACTTAGTGAGTTAATAGAATAGATATACTTAAGATAAATTTGCGCCGTAATGTTGCAACTCGGGTGGTATTGTGTCGTAGATAATAAGGTAAAAGTTCTTTTGTACATGTTAGGCATCATAATAAAATTTTATAAAATATATTTAAGCTGGATACTTTTATAAAGAAAGTACATTTTTATTAAAAAAATGCATTTAAAACTATTTAGCCATAATACTATATAGAACTGTCTCCCGCAAATTTGGATGTTGTTTTTATAGTACTTCCATAGTACTTCCATTTACCACCTGTTACGCAAACGTAGTATTCTTTACGAAGTTAATTTTTTAATGTTAATATTTTTAATACTTAGCTATCGGTATTACATCACCTTCAGCTCCACGCTGTATCCCGCACACAGCAAGGTTGGCAGAGAGAACCTAGTGTTAAGACACTCTGTTCCCCATTTTCCGAGGAATTCTGGAGGCATTACGTGTTAAGTTGAAATATAAATTTAAATAAATATTTCATTTCTTCGAGTGGAAATTGAACCCACAACCGTCTACTGTTGCACGTTTATGCGCTACGACTGACCTTATATATGTATTAGTTTGCATAATATTCTCATCGCTTCTTATTATGGTTAAGTAGTGCTGATAAACATAAAAATATTTGTGTTAGTTTCCCACGTATTCCACACACAGCAGGGTAGGCAGAGGGAACCTAGTGTTAAGACACTCCGTTCACCATTTTCCGCTGAATTCGGTCGCCTTTACAGTCTCACTTTGTGCCCTTGCGCCAAGACTGGCGTCAAAAAAAACTGACATGCTGACTGATTTGCTTAAAGTACTTTTATTTCAATAAAATGCAAAATTTAAGTTATACATGATCAAGGCTTAGTTTTTGGCTTACTTACTCGGTTTTTGGCAACAGTAATCAAAACTCGTTGCTTATAATATTTTTTAATTACCACTTTCTCTTGAGCACAAAATATTATTTATTTTTTTTCAATTTTTATCATTTTTTTCATATTATTCAGCTTCACGCTATACGCCCCATACAACAAGTAGAAGGGAACCTAGTGTTGAGTCACTCCGTTCCCCACTTTCCACAGAATTTTTCTAGGCATTGCGTGTTGAGTGCCGGAACTCATCGCCGGGCTTTTTCCCTTGGTACCAGAGCGAAGAGAAAATAAAAATATTAAGAAATAATAATTCATCACCTCGAATGGGTATTGAATCTTCAAACGTCGCGCTACAGTCACACCTTTGTACCACTGCGCCACGAAGGCCTAAAAATTTCAAACTTGCTAAAAAAATATATAGCTATAAAAAATACAGTTATAAAGTACGGTAAGGTAATTAATTGCAAGTTGATATTCCGTCTAGCTTCGGAACGCCTTTGTGTATTAAATCTGTAAAAAATATGACGTGCTTGACGACGTCACTTTGTTTTTGTAACTAAGTAAACATAAAAATTAAATAAAAATATAATAAAATTATAGTAATTTACAGAAGATGCAATTTAGAGTACTTACATATTTACGAGTATCAGCTTCACGCTGTATCCCGCACTCAGCAGGGTAGGGTAGGATAGGGAACCTAGTGTAAAGACACTCCGTACTTAACTTCGACACCAGAGTGAAGAAATGGAAATATAATATATAGTTTCAACTATTATATATTTCTATTTGTAGATATAAAAGATTTCTTAATGAAAAAGAATACTTATAATAAATGGGCGTAGCATACACGAAAGTGGTGCGTAGCGTTTACGTCGTAGGCATCCGCGTAGCAGACGTCGTCTACACTACCTATTGAAAACGAAGTACCATTGATTATCCCATCCCAAAAGAAAATAATAATAATAAAAGTTATATTTTAATAATTTAATAATAATAACTGTTATATTTTAATAATTTAAAATGTAATTTTAAATATTTAAAAATATCTCACTAAGTTAAAATTAAAACAGAATAATATATTAGCGGCTCATACGCGGCTTCACCCGCTTAAACTTATTGTTATAAACAAATTTTACAAAATCATTTCATAAATGTATTATTCTGATGTATACGCTATATTATTGTAAAGTTTCATCTAAATCCGTTCTGTAGCTTGTGCGTCTAAGTGGAACAAACATCCATTCTTACAAGCATTTACATTTATATTATTAGTAAAATAAATAAATTACTAGACCCTCGGTTAGTGATACTACGGTTGTGTAGCAGTAACCGAAGGATGCTGCTGCAACGCTTTTGTGTCATCAAATGTATCAAATAACTCTATTTAAATGGATTATCGATAATCTCTCAAAAGTGATCATCAAGATATATCGATTACTATACGATGATACTCGGTTTGTATGTGCTTTATCAATTAATCTGTACTACGTTAATTTAAAATATATATTTATTTATTTTTATTTCTATATTTAAGCTTACTTGAATAAGTTAATATTTAATATTTCTTTAATTCTATTGAATTTTCTCGAAATGGTTATTGGTGTAATATTTGCTTGGGCTAATAATTTTTATTAAATTATTTAAAATTTTTCAGCGTAATTTCATTTAAAAGTATAAGAGATATAGGGTACATAGTTATATAGAAGTAACTAGCATATAGGAGTAACTTAAAAATAACACACGTTAACCAATAGAAAAACTCCATATCCCCAATAGGAAAACCCCACATCCCCAATAGGAAATATCATATAACCAGTTCTTGAGAACACTCCTCTTAAAGCCGCGCACAGTATCAGCACAGCCTGAGCCTTTCAAGTTAGTTCCAGTATCGTGATCATCTGGAAAGCAAGGCCAAGTTGACCTCAAAGAAACTGGGTAATCGGCGGAGCGAGACAGTACTTCACGCCAAAAGATCGATTGGTTCTGTATAGGGCCCATGTTGGGTTTTATATGGATACTGGTTTCACCTCTGGGCTGGTGCACCCCAGTATCAGCTTGAACTACTTGATCGCACATAACGTAGAGCCGTTCGAATCGTTGGGAACCCAATGATCTGTAAAAGGCTTGACATGAAAGATCGTAGACGCATCTCTTCGGAGTGGACTCTATACGCGATTATCAAGGAGAGTGTTTTGGGGAACTGTTTGACCTGTTACCTGCCGTCGAATTTTCTAAGCGCGCAGTACATCAAATAATTAAAATTTGAATATCATCCACACCATCTGGATACGTGGCACTCCACTACTGTGCGGTTTCACAGTATCTTCCACGCAACACGCAACTGTGGAATGGCCTACCTTCGGAAATGTTTCCAGTTTGATACAACATAGATACCTTCAAAAAGCGCGTCTATCTCCATCTTTAAGGACCTCACCACCCCTGTCCACCACCTCAACCACCGCTGGTGTTGCACGGCATCGTGGGTGGCGGTGATCACTTACCATCAGGTCACCTGTATCTTGTTTGCGTTGTCCTTTCCAAAAAAAAACTTAACAAAATAGCAAAGAAGCATAGGGAAAATTTAATTGAAATTTAATTTAATTGGTTTGAATAACATTTCTCTCATTCAATTAGAAATAATTCAATAACATTATTGCATTTTGGTAAAAAAAAATGTTTTTACAGTTACCTTAAAAGGCTTAAATTAAACGTAGTTAATTAAGTCTAGAAGTCACGTTTTAAAGCCACAACTGCCATCCGTAGCGCTGTTTAAAATGTGAAGCACAAGCGACGGACGGCATGGGTGTCAAAGCCTCGTCTATAGGCAAGCATGAACTGACAACATCCGCCATACATATATTGGATAGCTATAGTGTAAATGTGTATGAAGGTTTAAACAATTGTAGGATTCATTACAATTAAGTCACAAAACATATAAAGGTACGAAAAACTGCTTTTATGGAAAGTAGAAACCGTGTATAATGGCTATTAGAAAATTGTTATAAAAAAACGTAACAATTTATTTTTAATGCTGTTTTTTATAAAGGATATTTTTGAATTGCAAAATTGTAACGAACAGCGATTTAAATGCCCTAAAATAAAAAGTTAAGATGCTGTTTTTATTTATTGATAGATATATAATTTATGAATGAAAACATCATCTCAAGATCGATCTCAAATTTGAGAGCAGTTTTTAAATACCGGGCCTTTGATTCTCAATGTTGGTAAAAATTTGCTTATCAACAACTAAATAAATTAATTATAATTTCAGCTTGTTATATCTTGACACCACGTGGTCATCGATCGCGAGGTCGATGAGAGTAATGACAGATGAATTGTTTAAAGGTTCCTCGCGTTTCGGCAACAGTGCGCGGTAAGAGGCGCGGGGTCACATTAGGCCGGGGTTAGCGGGAGGGTTGCGGCGCGCGCGGAGTCGATAAGCAGTATTGTGCGTTCATTCGAGGTGGTTGGTCGTACAACTGCCTCCCATCGAGTTCACATCGCGGAACGGATCAAGCGCCACTTGCTGATAAGGCAACCTGGTGACACAGTTCCTGCGACATCAACATATCACGCAAGCTATTGTTTCCAAGTAAGTTATAGGCTTTGTAAGCTCCTTTATAAACTCTTCCACGTAAAAACTATTGAGAGGTCAACTTTGGTGGTTACTAACTTTGCGGAAGTCGTGAATGAAAGGTTTGTATATTTATTAATAATATTTACTTTTTTTATTCGTCTTAATTATGCAGACACTGGGGTGGTCGTGGCTGTGAACGGCTAAGAGTAAGTGGTCAGTGCAAAAGATTTTTTTAGTCCTTAGAATACAGCAGCGCGCCCCCTGTTTAGTGAAATAATGCGCAAAATACGATGTTTACGTAAGAAAACCGAAAGTAAAAACACAAAAACAAAGGCTAAATGTCTTTGTGAATATCAAAATAGTCTTGATAAAGGTAACACTCAAATAAATTACAACAATTAAACTCACGTATATCCTTTAATATATATTTTTTTCATTCTTAATGGTAATCTAATTCATATTTTTCCATAAAGGATATTTTTGATAGGTTATTAAAACCGTTCATAGTTTGTATAATATGATAAAAGCTAATGCGAGCCCTAATAAATTAAACTTTCGTTCTATAGTACTTATTAATACTTTTAATAAGTTGGGTGCTGTTAATACCTGGCATTTACTTGATTTTCTTAATTTAAGCTGCGTTACCCTTTAAGGAGTAGGGGCAGTAGGCTGCAGAAATATTCCCACATACCAATCTTTATGTTTATATAAAATATATTGTAATAATCATGTTTTTTTAATACTTTAAAATAAGATTATTGTAAGTCCTGAGTTTCTATTTGGAAATAACTACCAATTTAGTATGATATATGTAACTCTGAAAGAATATTACATTGTAACGATCCACATTTAAAGAGCCGTTTATCGTGGAAACCAGTGCAACGATAAAAGGAATAGCTCCAACACAAACATATTGGTTCTATTCAAACCAACAAAGTAGTTCTTAAGAATAGTGCGTTCTACCAAACAAACTTTTCAGGCTTCAGCTTTATAATGTTAGTGGAGAAATATAGATTTCTTTCTCCTGCTTTCAATCAAGTAACTTGGAAATATTATACTCAGAGCAAAAGTTTCTCTTAAGGCGAAATGTAATAGGAAACTTCAATACTAAGTTATGAAAGCCTTATTTCATATTTAATAGAGTTATGGATTTTAAACTACTATGAAAGTTAGGCTAAAAATACGATTTAAATGGCAACAAGTTATTTCTTCGGCTTTTCGTATAGAGAAATATTTTTGGTTCTTCTAGTGCGGTCTTTGTAAATATATCCAGAGGTGGCTTTCAGTTCATTCGAACTAGCATATGATTATAATAATGATTGAATTGATTGATTATAATAAAAAAATTATAACATGTGGCTTGTGGCTTTAATATTATTAAGGTATTTTCGATATTTTTTTTATTTCAGTTGAAATAAACAAGTCCTCTGTTAACAGAGGACCTCTCTACGTTCTTTTATCATTCGGTTATTAGGAACAATTATAAACGGATTTTCGGTTATGGGTTTGGGTTAGTCTAGGTTAGGTTAGTGGTCCGGTACAGTAAACTATATTTGGCTATATTTGGCTCTATATCATCGGGTTATCCGGATTAATTGTAATTCTTTATATTTTTTTATTTTCGGCGTAGAGATTCGCTTCTCTTCAATTACATCGTAACGCTGGATCAGCTCATATAGAAGGACTGTTTTATTTACCTAGTGGCAGGTGATAAAGGGACCAGCTTAGATAATGTATGTAGTTTACGACACTTACTTTATTTAAAGTGCACAGATTGAAAAGCTTACCATCCAAAGTCTCCGGTCTACCGGTGGCTTTGGATTAGTCTACTTCTATTAATTTTAAGTGAAAGTTTTCGATGAAAGTCTTGATATTAAGAATCAACCTCATTCTTAATATAAAGACTTTCATCGAGGCGTGTCGAGATTCTTGGTACTCCGTGGTAATCTGAGCACTTGTTATAGATTCTCTCACCGTTCTCAATAAAATTCAATTTCTGTGGACTTGGAAATATTAATAATGTGAATATTTACTATTTAGTATATCTAAATATTTATTGGCGGCATAAAAGACGGCGGTTACACTCCGATCTAGTTACAGTTATTGTATGCGGTTCAGAAAAATGTTAGATTTCTGAACCGCACAAACAATACCAAAATTTGTGAACCAATAAACTAGCGGTTATCAATTCAATTATATCGAAGGACATTACAAAGATCGGTGGTAAAATATGCTAATAGGTGATGTAAAAGTGTCAATAGTATCCATACGTCAGGTAGTTTTACCTGCATACTGACAATGAATACTTTGAGAACCTTGAAAACAAAGCCATCCAGTAGTAGGATACCATTCTATCGAATGGGGATAACTCCATGCGGGAAGAAGGAGAAGTCAACATGACATATTATCGTCTATGAAGAATGACATAACAATGCAGGGTATCTGCATTGTTATAATTACTTTGTGTAAATACATTTTCTAACAATGAAAAATAAATGATTTTTTAAAACTTTATTTTTAGCTTCACGCTGTACCCCGCATATAGGATAGGTAGAGGGGATTTAGTGTTATGACACTTCGTTCCCATTTCCGCACTATTTTAGAGACATTCCGTGTTGTATGGCATCACAAAACACCGCGCTTTGTCTTGATATCAGAACGAGAAAAATAAATAACTCATTTCCCCAAATGGGAGTCAAACTCACATTCCTCTGCAACCACTTCGACTTTTTATAAGGAAAATGTCATAAAACATTTAAGATTGGAGTACTACTGTTTATATAAATACATTCAAAGAAAATTATAATATTCTGTCCGTGATCGTAAGTAAAGTTGTTAAGCAATTTAGAGAAAATTAGAGAAAATTATAGTATTCTATCCGTAACCGTAAGTCAAAGTAAAGTTGTTAAGCAAAACTATTTGCATAGTTTAGCGGTCCGCAAAGGTATTAAATTCTTTTACCACCGCAGTCCACTTCCACTGCACAGAAAATTCTACCACTATTGTATATAAAACTCTGAAATTTAATAAATTATCAAAGAAAAACATTATGGCATAAAAGTAATTTATTTCGAAAATTAAATTTCAGGAGTACAATGGCTATATATTGTTATAAAATTATTATCATAAAATGGAGCTTCGTAACTTTTAACGATGATTTAATATATAAAAAATAATATTATTAAAAAACCCATGGTACTACATTTAACAGTGACCGTATTAAAATTAGTTTTATATTTATTTAAAAGACCAAGACTGTAATTCCAACATTTGGCTTTATACTTGTAATATTTAAATGAAATGTGTGTCTTGTAATATATAAACGATTCATCATAATCCACACCTACGTGTCAATCGTAGCAACGATAATTTATCTTTAGTTAAAGAAAGTTTCATAACTTTAATTAATCGATCTTAGTTACGAATAGTTTCTAACCATTTCGAATAAATTAGGTAGCAAATTAAAAAAACCGGTTAAGTGCGAGTCGGACTCACACACCGATTTCGTATCAATTTCAAGACTTACAAGTTATTAAAGTTGACAAACATAAGATTTCGGGCATTTGCACTCATTTTGTAAGTATGAACTACTACTTTACTTATAACTTTTATTTTCTATGAAATATCTATAAATGTATACTTTTCTGATTTTTTTCCCTTATTTATAACGTAAGTTCTTACTTTATGCCAAATATTGTAACTGTAGGTCTATGGGAAGTAGCGTATAGGCTTTGGTTACGCGTTTTGTTTACAGGCAAATTTCATACAAAATGGAACACAATCGATGCATACAAAAGCTCGTATCTTTTGATTGCAATGATTTGAAGCTTGATTTTTTTTGTGCTTCAATGAACCATAGACTTGAATGTTTGAGATTAATTTCAAGTTCAAGTTTCTTGAAGGCTCTACGCTACCTCGATATAAATGCTCTCGATAGACGTACAGACGGACGACAAAGTGATCCTATAACGGCTCCGTTTTTACCTTTTGAGGTAGGGCATCCTAAAAATTAAAACAGTCATGCATTATATGTGTGTATATACCACACGGAATAAAGAAATAGATTAAGAAAAACCTTACATTTCAAGTTGTAGATGCAATCTTCTTACCGCCACCGTTGATTTAATTAACTTACTTACTCCATACTGCAACTGCAACTACAAGTTTTTAGATCATCTTTAAGTTTCATGCATGCACTGCAGAAGTGCTCATATCTGATGTGATCATTTATGAGATTTTCTTAATTTTGTGTGAAAATAAATATACGATGTGGCAAAAAATAATTCGAAGTTCATTCAACAATTCTTCAAATAAACTTTTATCCGCTATCCCATGACAATACATTATTTATTTTAACCTCTGAGATATCATGACTTCTGGCTTTTGCGTGGTCGTTTTCCTCTTGATTTAAGGATCATCTGTTATGCAGATGACATTCTGGTTACGGCCAGGGGACGTCTTATCAGGAGGCGGCCCGCTTGGCTGAAACTGGCATCCGTCTTGTCGTTGATTGCATCAACGCGCTGGGTCTGAGGGTCTCAATGCCAAAAACTGTAACACGCGCAGGGCTCGCCTCTGTAAGACTACTCTGCACATCCAGGGACAGGAGGTGGAGGTATGGACTCAAATTAAGTATCCGAGTCTAACCCTGGATGGTCGATGGTTGTTTGTGTTGCACTTCACCCAGCTTGCGCTATAGTTGAGTGAAAGTGAAGGTAATGCCGCCAGGGTCCTTGGCACGCTTCTGCCAAATGCTTCTGCTTCGGCGATGGAGAGAGGCCCTGGGTTTTCCGGCGGCGGGTCTAGTGACTAGTGGGTCAAGGTTAGAGATTTTGGTGTCCTAACGTTCAGACTGGTCTGCGTAAATACATTTCCTAGCGATACAAAAAAAATTAAAATGATTGGGAGTTGGCAACCATTTTTATTCAATTTCTTATGCAATATTCTTTAAATGATGAATTGGATTTTTATAAAAAAACATGTGAGTATTATTCTTCAAAAACAACTATATGCCATAAAGTTTATTAAAGGTGATTGCGAAAAACTAGAAAAAACTACGTAAAAAAGTATTGGTCGGATCATGCTCTTGTATGTCAACAGCTACCACCGTTTGGCCCAGACAGCGTTTATGTGAGCAAGAATATCGCAACCGATGCTTTTGGCCTCGACTAAAATGCTTAAACTTTCCCGACTTTTACTGTGACTAGCCATTTGACACTATTTTCTGAAAACCAAATTGTGCTCTAAGTTTTTATATTATTGCAATGACCCAAAAACTTATTAAAATTATTAATACGTGTTTAAAAACGTCCGAAAGACGTTGACTATTAAAAATATAACATAAAAATAATATATAGAGCGCCTCAGGATAACGTAAATATAAAAAAATTAAAATTGTGCTATTTTATACTTTTTTTATTTTTTTAATCAAATAATATTTTTATAGTATTTCAAAATTGACGCAGGCTTATAAGATTTTTGTTACATTTTTCATAATAAAAAATAAGTCGAAAACCACTCGACCTCTATAATGGTAATGCTAAAAACGATATAACACCAGAATATAAATATAAGCATTATATCTAAGCTACAAACAACCAACAACTTCTAGTTAGCTGATTTTTCATTTGTGAGAATGATCAATCAATCAGGAAATCTACCTATGCTATTTCGAGCCCTTTCGTGCTGTCCAAATTATTTGAAAATCCTATGAAAATATCCTTATAAGATATCCTATGAAAATATATATCCTATGACAATATTTTCATAGCTCGAAATTAATCCTTGCGCTAAATATTTTCTCATTATCCTGATAGGCAGGCAAAAAAATATTTATTTTAAGCGTACGTACACTTTCCGGAACATTTAATAACAAAACTTCATCCTCCTTAAAATATTCTATAACCAATAATGGCTAGGCGATGTACCCAAGCTGTGGTTAATGATCTTAACACTTTTACTTTTATATTTTTTTATAATTTGTACTTTTGATTTTTGTAATCTATAGTTAACAAATAAGTATATTAATTGGTTGAATAAATCAGCTTCACGCTGTATCCCACACACAGCGGGGTAGGCAGAGGGAACCTAGTGTTAAGATACTTCATTCCCCACTTTGCGCGGGATTTTGGAGAATTGTTGAGTGGCAGAACTCAACGCCACGCTCTGTCTCTACAGCAGGTCTAAGAAATGGAAATATAAACTTAAGTAAATACTTCATCTCCTCGAGTGGGGATCGAACCCACAACCAGTACCAGTGATTTATTTTATTAGGACTCAATGTATAGGACTAATATGTATAATTATACAAATTTGGCACAATATTGATGTTAACACTAGCATTTAGTTGTTGAATCATTCAATAAATAAAATGATAATAATTTCAAATCAAGCGGTGACAAAACAATAACATCTAAATAAAATATGTTATATAAAATTTTGTTCATATGTAGGAACACATATGTTCTTTTATATCATGGTTCCTTTTTTTTCCTTTCACTGTTTACTTACAGTGCGGCAGCTGAGCTTTTGTGCATATTTTTTTAGGTTTAATAAATAAGCCAGCTTCACATCTTTTCACACATAGCAGTTAATGGATAGAAAACCTTGTCCCGACATTTCTCTTTCTCCACTTTTCGCTACCAACGTCAATTGAAAAATAAAAGTGATTTAAATTTGTCAACGTTCAATAGCTTTACTTAATCTTTGTTTCTTTTTTATCTTTATGCTGCGTCCTGCATATAGTAAGGGAGGCAATCAATGTCAAGTAGGATATCAAAAATGAATTTCCAGGCCATTTTAATTAAAAATTTTAGATTTATAACGATTTAAATAGAAAAATTTTTTAAAACGTAAGCAGCCAACGTAAGCTAGTTTGTTTCCACTACAGAGTAAAGGGCGCCCTTTCTATTATGGAACGTTTGTCGTTCAGTGAACAAAATGCCACAAGATTTATTCAAATTTATTCACTGTTGTTATTTTATTCCTTAATGGATTTTTTATTATAACTACATTTGTTTTTTTTGTACTCCTGCAATGTCTTGTCCAAATTTAAACAAGGAGTATAAAACAATTAAAGTATAAAATTCATATATAATCGAATAAAATCAAATCAGCTTCACGCTGTATCCCGTAAGTAGTGAACCTAGTGTTAAGACACTCCGTTCCCCACTTTCTGCAGAATTCTGGAGGTATT
>DWAN01003169.1:0-13837 GCA_018230445.1 Heliconius hewitsoni
TCGAACCCGCGCCTCCTGGAAACCGACCAGGCGCTTTGACCACTGAGCCATACGTTCTCGCCAAGCTATGTCGAAATTCTTATACGCTTGTTACAACTTATTTATGTTGTTAGCATCTCTGTAGCGAAATTTTTACAAACTTCCGCTACCCAAAGATAATTAATAAGAATTATCGTTAGAAAGTAATTAATTACCCCAAATAGATAGAACCCACAATATTTATAGATATTTTCTATGTCGGTTTTTTGCTTGACTTTAGCTTTCTTTAGGTTAAATAAAATTTCTGGGTTGTGCACTGACTACCTGCCCACCAAAAAGCCTCATAATTCAAAAATATATTTAAACTATTGTATACCTTCCAGCATCTCTGGATACCACAGCACTAGTATCTACTAATGGATCATTTTCATTAAATTCCTGACAAATTCTTTCTACATCTAATTTTGTGTGAATCCTTATAGCTCCATCAGCAGTACACGTATGGTCCCCAGGACATTTCTCTAGATAGTCCAGCCTTTGGTAGCCTTTTTTGTGTGCTTGAGCTTCTAATGTGATTTTGTTTGCTTGACTTGATACACCAACATGTATCATTAACTGAAATACATGTGGAACTGTTTTATAAGAAAATATTGTAGATATGTATAATATACTTAATATATTATAATATTTAAGAAAAACACACAAAAAGGGAGAGATGTAGAGGATAGAAACTAGCATTAAGACTATAGATATTTTTAAAAAGAGGTGAAGGTCAGTTTGCGATTTGTTTTAACAGATCAGATAACAAAAAAAACATATTCTTTGTCAATAAATAAATTACCTTAGGTGTATGTGTATCCCATAGTGCTGGAACAAATTCATCGACATTTTCATATGTGACGGGTATTTCCAATGCTACGAATTCCACATTATGTTTCAATTCTATTTCATCTTTATTCATTAATTTAACAGCTTCCCAACTTGCATTCACTGGATGATTTATAAAAGGACCAAACCCAGTCACAAGGACTATAGGCTTGAAGAGATATTCCATGTTACTCATTTTTAATTTAAATATAATTTAATAATATGTATTTTAAAATTGTATAAAAACTTTTAGATCAACTGTTTTAAACACAAAATTTTATATGTGATAAGTCTTATCACTGAGTATGACAACAGTCAGCTGATTTCATTTTAATGTTGGTATACATATATTTTTTTGAATATTTCAAAAAATGTTTTGCAGTTGTATTTTACATTAAATAAAGAAAAAAATACAAGAGATATAGATTTAAATCCCAAAATGAAATTTTCATACGCTTTCTAAAAAAGTGTAAATATCTGTGGTAATAATTTATTTATTATCTGTAACAATAATTGTCACTTAACCATTCAATATTGTTCATCGAATCCATTCACATTTCAAAAGGACAATACCGGATTAAGACAGAAAATGTCGTATGGAAATATTTCCACGGGTTGAAACGCGTTAAGGAATTTGTAAAATATAATGTATTTATCATAACATTAGCTGTTAGTTTAATTTATTATAGTTTGTTTTCAATAAAAACATCGCGTGCACTGTTCTACGCCGCCAGCAACGTGAATTTGTTACAATTTAATTCGCTTTTAGGTTATGTTAGTAACGAGTTCGTATTTATTGTATAAAATATTTAAACGATGACCGAGGGAGAGTTTGAGAACAATAGCCGAGTCGTAGCGATACCATGTCCCTTTGTGAAACGGAAAGTGGAATGTGCTGGGGGTGCCTTTCTGAGATATTATAACATAAAATGTCACGGCGAGGATACATTACTGCTCACTTCGTACTCAAAAGATAAGGCTGAAGAAGTTATATTTGAAGATGACGTGGAGTACCTGCGGAGCTTGGACCCTAAAGAGTGGAAGAAGCAAGACCACTACGCCGTGCTAGGTATAAAAAAATTACGTTACGAGGCAACAGACGATGACATCAAACGTGCTTACAGACAGAAAGTACTTAAACATCATCCAGACAAGCGCAAGGCACTAGGCGAGGAAGTGAGAAGCGATGACGACTACTTCACGTGCATCACAAAGGCTTACGAGACCCTCGGAAGTCCTAAAATTAGACGATCATACGATTCTGTTGACCCTGAGTTTGACGACTCCATTCCGACGTCCAGTGAAATTAAAAAAGACGGGTTCATTAAATCATTTGCTAAATATTTCGAAATTAACGCCAGATGGTCCGAAAAGAAGAATGTACCTCTACTAGGTGATGAAAACAGCCCTCGTGAGTTTGTTGAAAAGTTCTACTCATTCTGGTATGAATTTGATTCTTGGCGCGAGTTTTCATATTTAGATGAGGAAGAAAAAGAGAAGGGATCTGACCGGGAGGAGCGGAGGTGGATAGAGAAACAAAACAAAGCAGCTCGAGCAAAACTGAAAAAGGAGGAAATGGCCAGGATACGCAGCTTGGTTGATCTAGCGTATGCCAATGATCCCAGGATACAGCGGTTCAAGCAAGAGGACAAGGATAAAAAATTGGCTGCTAAGAGAGCCAGACAGGTAATTATGTTATAAAATTTATAAGTATTGTAGTATTTATTGGTATTTATTTTCTCAAAGTTGTTATTATTTGTTCCAATTTAATTAAAAGGATGTTTATATGAATTTATGTTCTTTATAGTTGAATAAATGTATATTATAAAGTGGAACAGTGACTGTAAACGTAAAATGTAAACTTGATGACTGTAGATTCAATTACTACTATTAGGAATTAATTATTTCAGTTATATTGCTCTGATCAATTCCTGTCATTCAATATGCTATGTTATAAAAAAACCAGTTACTATTCAACTAGATATATGTGGGAATATTTGTAAAGTTGTACTAACAAAAATAATAATAATCAAAGCACACACAATACTGAAGAATGCTTCAACTAGTGGAGTAAAAAAATACTGTAATTTGATTGTACATGAATGCATTATAATGAAGATAATTTTATTTGATATGAAAATATTTAAGAAGTGATCAATGTATTTTAAAAAGTTAATGTTTTTATGCAATTTTTATAATTATTTTGTGTGTTAATCATTGTTGCATCAACTTCACATTGTATTCCTTATATAATAAAGTAGGCACATACAAGGAAATAATAGTATTTATTATCATTTACATGATTGATAGTATTTACTATAGTAAATACAGCCTGATCCTGTTCCTTTGTTTTCATGATGGCATTTGTATTTATTAGTCATTGAATTTGTCCTCTAAAGAATTATCTTGTAATATTTGATTATTAATTTTTCCTTCCCTAATAAAAACTTTTACATTTCAGGATGCAGTGCAAGCTAAGAAAGCTGAAGAAGAGAGATTAATAAAGGAAGCTCAACTTGCAAAACAGAAGGCTGAAGAAGCAGAAAGAGCCCGAATAGAAGCAGCCAGAGCAGAAAGAGAGTTACAAAAAAAGAACTTGAGGAAAGAACGGAAATCCTTCAGAGATCTGTGTAAAGCAAATAATTATTATGTTGATAATGATGATGAAACTGTTTCACACATGGCCGCCGTTGACAAAATATGTGAACTGCTCAAAGCAGTTGAATTGCAGGAACTAATTAAAAGTTTAGAAAGTAAAGGCCGGGAAGCTTTTGTGGACGCTCTGAATGAATCTGAAGAGAAACTTGAAGCTGAAAGACGAGCTCTGTTCGAGAATAAGAAGGTGGAGGAACATAAAGCTAAGAAAAGTACAGCTCTAAAAGCACCTATGGAGTGGTCGCCAGAGATGATGCAGCTTCTTATAAAGGCAGTTAATTTATTCCCTGCAGGAACGAATCAGAGATGGGATGTTGTAGCCAATTTCTTGAATCAACACGGCACTTTTACAGACGACAGACGATTCAATGCTAAAGAAGTTTTAAATAAAGCAAAAGATTTACAAAGTTCTGATTTCTCTAAGAGTAGTCTCAAAAAAGCAGCCAACGAAGAAGCGTTTGATCAATTTGAGAAAGATAAAAAGAAAGTAATAAACATAGTGGATGATAATAGCATATCGAAGAACGATGCCCCAAAATTAGTCAATGGTACAGCAAAACCTAAGGTTAACGGAGAGGTCAAGGAAAAGGAGACGAAAGAAGACAAAACCTGGACTAAAACTGAGCAAGAATTGTTAGAACAAGCGATAAAAACATTTCCAGTGAGTACTCCGGAAAGATGGGATAAGATAGCTGAATGTATACCAAATAGATCTAAGAAAGACTGTATGAAGAGATACAAGGAACTTGTGGAGCTGGTAAAAGCTAAAAAACAAGCGGCTAATATTGTTAAATAATTCTAAATTGAAGATATTCTTTTATCAAATTGTGGAAACATTTTGGAAAGAGTAAAATTTATAAAGTAAATTTTGTATTAAAGCTGTTTTGCATTCCGTTCCACTTGTCCAAATTCACTTAATGTCAAAAATTATTAAAAAATGTGTTATTATGATTAGTAAATGTTAAAAATAAAAACATTTAATATTAAACAAAATGGCTGATAATAGTGTTTTTTTATTTTCATTTTTTTTTTCAATATAAAATTTACTTTGTAATAATAAAATTAAAAAATATATATTATAATATTTTTTGGAATTAAAAAAAGGAATGATGCATGTATAGTTTTGATTCTAAGTATTTATTAAAATAGAATTGTCACGTAATTATAAATTGTACATTCTATACTATTCTTTAATTTTTATTGAAAATTTTTTAGACATTTATTTATACTCCTACGTTATAAAATTACAATTGCCTTAGAGTTTATATTTACAAAAAAATCTGTTATAATATTTATTACTAAACTATCCTTGTAGCTAACAACATGCTAAAAAAGAGAAAATATAATATTACTATTTAATATTTTCGCTTTTTTTCCTTTCGGAGTAAAATAAAGTACGAGAACGGACCATCTCGGCACCCACTCTTACGCCCATGGCTGTGTCGCAGCGCCATGACGGTCTATTTTAATTATTTAAGTTAAAAGCGACAAAGGCAGAAATAATTATCTAGCAATAGTAAATAACATAGAATTAAACCTTTTTGTATCATCAAAACGCTTTATCTAAACCACCCAATAAAATAAAATAATTTGCTTAAGCAACACAACTTTTATATTTTTTTATATATTATGTATTAAGGCAAAAGCCCGGCGTCGAGTTGCCGTTGAGACGCATCAGTGGAAAGCCTGCCTATTGCAGACACTATCTCCTTCAGGGTTCCCCAAGTTTTTCTCCTAGGTACCCGCAGCCTTGATGACTTGCAGGAGGATCACCATGAACCTCCCGCAGCAGTTTCTCTACAGTAGTGGGAGTTGAAGATTCGCATAACGCCTTGCTTACATTAGCCACCCCCTGGCTTACGTCGGCAGAGCGGGTCTTTGTTAACGCTGAATTCTCCGGGTCTTCTCCAGTACGATAACTAAGGCCGGGTGGTCCGTACCAACCTCAGAGAAAATTCCAAAGCATTCAAATTTTGTATAAAAAAATGCACAAAAAAAAACTTTCATACAAAAGATAGAAAAGATTAATTCAAAGTCAAGATGCCTTTGAAAAGTATTTCTAAATAAGCCTGTGCGTATAACTCTACAAATTTAAATAGAAATAATAAGAGTATCCACGTTCTAGTATTCGAATTTGAACCCGTTACAAACTCGTTATACAGGACTTACGACTAACGGACAATAGATCAGAGTTTTTGTTTTTGTGATCTTCATGTTTTATCGTGTAATTGTACTGTTACATTAGGAATTTATAGTTCGTTTTTAATTTTGTTACCAAATATGGAAGAAAAAAATATAGTCACGGCTTGGTCACGTTTTACATTAATAGTGGATAGCCAAAGAGAACAAATTGTCGAGACTCCATTTCGGTCTCCACTTTCAACCTAAATTAGAATCATATTTCACACAAACACGAATTGTAGATAATAATTGTTTATTGTATAAAATATCATGAAACCTGACCGTTATACTTAATACTACATAATGATACTTTCGAGCTGTTCTGATGATGGAGCCAGGACCGTAATAGTAGAACTGCTCAAAGGCTACTACTAAACCATTCCAGTTTAGTCTCATATAATTTACAGCTCCGAGCATATTCTATAGGATTTGTAGTTAGTGTAAAATAACGTGTTTTGATAATCAAATGATTCATCTCCATATAACAGAACATAAATAATAGAGTGAGACGAGGCCAATTGAGGCGCAGGGGCACAAAGTGTGACTGTAAACGCGACTTGTTGTGGGTTCGATCCCCACGTGGTGTCGTGGAAGCAATTCCAGAATTCAGAGGAAAGCGGGGAACGGAGTGTCTTAACACTAGGTTCCTTCTGCCTACCCTGCTGTGTGCGGGGTACAGCGTGTAGCTGATTTACTTAATTTTGTTTTTATTTTTTTAAATAAGAGAATATATGTTACTCTAAATGAATACAAGCGGACATACCAAACTGGTTGTAAATTGAAACTGCGTTTCAAACTTTTTAATGATTCGTGACTCATATTGTACAGTAAGAACGCACTATAAGTGACCGCTATTTATATAAGAAAGGGAACAAGATAAGATCCAAATTGAAAGTATTGCACTGTTTGGGCGATGGTTGTGAGTTCGATGATCTATCCTAACACGGAGAATATTTATCTTTGTATGTATATAAAGCTCCCGCTACTAAGCGACTTGTGTAGGGGAGTACTAAGGGAAGAGAGGACAAGAGAGAACGGCATTTTACGTTTTGTAGTCCATCCAAACGAAATCGAAGGCTACAACATGAATAAATTATTAATATTTACAATTTTTAAATTTGATAAAAGAAAATCGAGGCCAGTCGTGGCGCAGTGGCGCAAAGTGTGACTGTAAAACCGACTGGTTGTGGGTTCGATCCCCACTCGAGGAGATGAAATATTTACTTGAATTTATATTTCCATTTCTTTCCTGCTGTATGTGGGATACAATACGAAGCTGATTTACTTTTTTATAATTGTCTTTCATTTAGAAACTAGTAATTTCATTTCCAAGGCCAGGTAACGTTTAGCGCTCAGTTCGCTCTGGTTATAACGACAGGGTTAAAGCTAAGCTAGATAAAACGTATATAAACTCCGTGACTGGGACTTCAACTCCAGAACAAGCTACAAAATGGGAACGGCCCACTGCGCCATTAGTGCGAAAATCTACTTAATATGTATGTACGTAAATATTAATGCATTTATCACTAAACAGACTATATATCAAGCATAATTTGCATACAATTCTGTTGTTAGTATTAATTATAATTTATAACCGTTGCTCAGTGACCTACTAATAATAATTTAGATCTAATTACCTTTAGTCTGAATGCACTTAGAAGAAGACACGTTAATAATCATTTATGCTTACGTTTGTATTGATTTTATTATTATATTTAGATAATGATAATTAATTGACATTAATAATAATATATTACGGCTGTTGTTACGGCTATAATATAGACTATAATAACGATATTATAATGCTATGAACAAAAATATGTTATTGTTGATCCGAAACTCAATCGGGAGAAAGAAATATTTTATATTTTGAAAATCTTCACACTAGGTTCCCAGATTCGCTTTGCCTACCCTGCTATCTGTAGGATCCAGCGTCTATATGATATATTTTACCACAAATAGCGTACGAATACACGACGTTCTAAAACAAGTAGGTATATGAAAATGAATATGAAAATAAAACAAATACATAATTATAAGTATTTATTATTAAAATTAATAATTCAAGTTTGGTTCGGTTCCATTAAGGCACGTCTAAGGCCGTACATTGCGTTTAAAGCTAAACGTTACTTATAGTAATCATTTCAAGTGGTTGAATGTAAAATTAATATAATTTTTAAAAAATTAATCATAAATAATTGCGAGCTGACCATTTGTAACATATTTATAAGAAAATCAAAATTAATATATTGAGGTCAGTCGTGGCACATGCACAGGGGCAAAAAGTGTGACTGTAAAATAGAGTGGAACAGTGTCTTAACACTAGGTTCCCTCTACCTACTTTGCTGTGTGCGGGATACAGTGTGTGAAGTCTTTTTAGAGACGATACAATATTTTTAAAACAGACGAGAAGCAGAGAATGGAATGTTTTAATGCTACATCCACTATACATATTCCATATAAAAATTAAACATAATCATTATCTATAATTAACTGTAGGTTATTAGGACTTCCAACTTATTAATTTTACAATCAACATTGAAAAACTTACAAATAACCATTAAAATAAAGAATAAAAATAAATTCGAGAGAGCGTAACTATGTTATTTTAAAATAATAAATATGAAATGCAATGAGCACCATAAAATTATAAACTATCAAGTTAATGAGCCAAATATAAAAAAAAACGATTCTTTTGAAAGAGTTTTTCTTTTAAACAAAGGTTAACTTTTATTCAGTCTTCAAATACATATTTGAGTTAAGTACTAGATATACAATTTTTTCAAAATGATATAAACCTTAAATAATGCTGTTTTCCCCACTTTCTAAAAAAAATTGTAAAAATGTTGATATTTGAGATTACTTATAGTATTTACTATTAAATATAAAGATTTTAAAATTAAATTCTGTCCTTCTCTTGTAAATGTATCAAAAATCTTAAATATAAACTTGTATAAAAGAAATTAAAACTGAAACAAAATATGGGTGCTTGTGAAAAAAAATCAAGACAAAAAGGTAAAACGAAATCACAAAATTGGAATGATAAATGTAAATTAACAACTAAACCTAAGGGCATCTCAGCCCAACAAAAAGAATCATTGGTCACTTCCATGCAGGTACTGCCACAGAGTATATAAAGAATAAATAAAATCTTAAAATTAACATAAAAAAGTAAAAATAGCTTATTGTACAATACTTTTTATCTGCCTATTAACTTATTCATTGAAACTTTTAACCTACTTTTGTGTTTTTTTGGAAGATTCAGAAAAAAATTACTGTGACTAATTAAGACAAACTTTCACTGGCTGTATAAAATAATATCTAAGCCACTGATTTATGCACCCATAAAAATCTATTTGTAACTTATTAAATTTGAACTTTATGATAAGCAATAAAGATTAATTTAAATCAATAATAACCACCAATTCAAGTAAGAATGGAACCCACAAATCATAACAAAAATATAATTACTGAATTTTACATCCCTTTTTCTTTTTTTGCATATCAGCTTGCTTACTTTTTTTTTTAGCAAGTCCTTCTGCAGTAATGTCAGATATAACAGACAGTCGTTTAGAAGGATCTGGTCGCTCAAAGTCTTGTGATGTTATGGAGTGGTCAGGTGGATATGTCGAACTATATAAGTTATTATTTTCACTGAGGCTATGTGACATAGAAGTGTTCGCATTTTCCATCCCTGACAGAACATTGTCTGTCGGGTAGTGTGATGCTGGTCTGATACTGACAGGATCTGGGAACCGAGGCTTCTTACCAGTAGAAGGTGGTGGAGGAGGATGTCTGTGATGAATTGAGGAGTTTAGAGAACCAGAATTGCTTGAATGGTGGGATTCAAATGATTTTGAGTGCTTGTGCGATATATTTAAATTTGTGCTTGAAGTTCCAGCTTCATTGTTATAATATTGTTTGGATAACTCTTTGGACAACAATGCATTCGCTTTTGACTGTATATGTTCTTTTTCAAATGGCTCCACATAGTTGAGGTCAGAGTCAACTGATTTACAAAGTCTTAAGCCATTTTCTCTTATCATATCTCGAGGGTTGCTATAAGCATCACATAAAGTGGTTTGTGGAGGGTCCGGTAGGGGTATTTGCTGCTGCATAGCTTGCCTTTGCTGCTTCTTTAAAAGCGCTTTTTGTCTCGCTTTCTCCTTAGCTCTCTGTAACTTCTTGTATTCTCTCTCTTGCAACAACCGTGCTAGTTCCCCATCCTGGGCTTCCACAGCACATCTCATGTCTGCCAGCAAAGCATCTTGACCTTGACTTTCATGGCTTAACTCCCTAGCTAACCTTGCATCTTTTTCTTCTTGCTCCATGCGTTTCCTTAATTGCTCCATTTCAGTTGCAGATAGACCTAACTCTTCAGGGTCTATATCAGGAGGTTGAGGCGCAGGTACCTTTGAAGAGCATGGCTGAGGTGTCGGAGGGAGCGCATCTCTACTAGGACGACGTCGTTGACGGCGAATGTTAATTTCAGCCATTTCTCGGGCTATTTCAGCATCGATTTCAGCCTGGCGACGTCGTGACAGCTCATGCTGGTGGACTTCAAATTCTATATCCCTTTGTTCGTTTAAAGCCACAGGGAAATCTTCCCGTATCTGTTGGTTCCGGTACCTGTTTTCGCACAAATGTGAAGATATTTCACGATCTTGGAGATGATGCGCCAAAGCTCCATCAGCGCGCACCAGCCACTGCTCCCGCAAGTCTGTCACATGCCCAATCTTTGGCATTGTATCACTTGTTTTTAAGCCCGACATCCGTGTACAACAGTGTATGATGAGTTACAATTAGTCACTTATTACGTACTGTTTTGAAGAGATTCTTGAGATTATTTAATTCTTAACGACTAGCTAGACGAGATTATAACGTAATGTTATTGGTGATTATCACGAACACGAACACTCATGATGGGACAGTCAGTAAGTAGTCACTAGGTATTATCAACGGAATACAAATACCTTTCACAATAAGCACGAACTTTCTTTGCGTTACGTGAGAATAAGCGTATATATTTGTGTAAAGTTTCACAGCGTCGGGAGCGCGAACAATAGCTTTGATAATCTACATAATTAATTGCTGAGCTTACACCTTGGGAGCCTCGTCTATCCCTCTCTAGTCTTCACAACAATTTAGAATTCCATTCCAATCATTGACATGTACGAGCATGACAGGTGGATTCCTCTCAGTGATGTGCAATGTTCATTGAACAATCATCGGGAGCCTGTGACGTCATTATCGATTATACATCATTATCGATTTGCATTGAGAACACGGGTGAACACATATGTTAACACTTTTTTTAATTTATTAACATATTTATGTATTAGTTCCGTTAGGGATGCTAACATAACAAAGTGACCAAGAAAAATATAAAAAGACTTAAGACTAAATGCATCCTTTTGCTTGTAAAGAGCACTTTTATTTTTAAAATACTTTTAAAGTGGATATTTACACATTTTCTTAAGTAATTATTCTTCTTTAAATATGCTGAAATCAGTAAGAATCATGAGTTCATTAATTTAAATTTATTTGTTTTTTTTTTATTCTATTACACTATGGGGCAGTGGCACTTGTTTCTTTATAAGTTCTATTATAAATAACTATAATTAATATCTAAAACCAATAAGGGATAGATTCCTATAACAAAACTGTCACATTTAAAATTTTATAACGCACTTTAAGAGATAAGAAACTGTATAACCGAAGTCAGCAACTCCAACTTGACAATAAAAGTAACTTGATACAAAAATGTGTAACGTTGTTGTTTTTGTGTGTTCAGCTGCTGTTTGCAATTAAAATTGACTACGCTATGATATTTATTTTTATTTAGGTAATTTGTCATATAACACTGCAGGGTAGGCAGATTTGTCATATTACAAAGTATTTATGATATAGTATAATTATTTCATGTAATTAATCCCTATAATTAATTATACTACATATGAAGATAATTCGTTGTGATACTTGATTCGAGACATACTGCTAAGTGACTTCTAGCGCTTTAATCAGGCCGGGAAAATTAAAAATGTCTTCCAAATAACAGCTTAAGTTATTTGGAAGTTTAAGCGGAGATTGACCTACAACCATCTTTTGTACAATAAGAAACTACCCCTATGCGCCATAATATCTTAATATTTATTGAATTATTTTTCATATTTATTTATTGATATCTTAATCAATTTAATTGTAATCGTATTCATTAATAACCATAGAAGGGCTTTATTCTATGATTATAGTATACTATTACATAAATATATGTATAAGATAGGCGAACGGATTTCTCTATAATCATCGTCTTGTAAAAATAATTGATATTATATTTATTGGTATTATATTTATTTTACTTTATAAAAGACATAAGGCAATATTGTGATTTATTTTTCTATTTACCTTTAAATTCTCCTCTCTTGGGCCAGGTAGGTAGAATTAAAAAAAAAAACAAAAAAAAAGGTAGATAGAATTAAATAGACATCTGTACTAGCATGTTCAAGCACATTGAGTTTTGGCTATTGAGAAATAGTTGGACACCAATTATCAATTGCTCATAAATATTGATTATTGTTCATTTAATAATAAAATATTGCAAATATCGTCAACAATAATGTAAAATAAAAATATCAACAGTAATTAAGTAAGTAAAACAAACAAGCTTAGTAATTTGATATTGTAGTAAGGTTGTTGTAGCATTAGCTTGACACCGATTTCAAAATTATAAAATCTTTATTAATTATTTTTGTTTAGCAAAATCTAAGTATGTTTTAGTTTATGTTAATTATTTTTTTTGTTTTTTACTCTCTTGTTTATTGTTTGAAGTCAGTTTTATTTTGTTAAAAATTTATTTATAACTTCACGCTGTATCCCCATAGCAAGGTAGTTACCACACTTCGTTCCCATTAAGTCACTTCTGTGTTGAGTGGTTTTTCCTTTGTTACCAGATCGAGAAAAATGAAATATTCAATATTTCACTTTGTCGAGTGGGAATCGAATTCACAACTTGTCGCGTGTACAGCCGCGCGGTTGTATCCCTGCGCCAAAACTGGCATTATCATTAAGTTCATATTTCATATTAAAGAAGTCTATATTCATTATATATGGGTAAAGCCGCGAGCGAAGCACTAGTTACAAAATAAAAATTATTCAGATAAATTAATTCGTGACGCAGGGGCACAAAGTGTGACTGTAAACCGACTGGTTGTGGGTTCGATCCTCACTAGAGGATATTAAAAATTATCAAGATTTTTTTTTCTAGATTTATATTTCCTTTTCTTTGCTCTGGCGTCGAGGCAAAGGGCGGCGTTGAGTTCCGCCACTAAACACACAATGCCTCCAGAATTCGGCGGAAAGTGGGGAACGGAGTATCTTAACACTAAGTTCTCTCTACCTACCCTACTGTATGCGGGATACAGTGTAAAGCTGATAAAAAAAAATAAAGAAAAAACAATTTCTTAACTCTCTATGATGTTTATTTAATTTAAATTATTTCAAAATGACTATGATAAATAATGATGCACACATGTCTAGGATGTTGCAGCATTAAATTCACAATTTACCTTTTAGTATAAATAAAAGTTACAAAGCTTCAATGTAACTTTTGCTAACTCTACATTTAAAATAAATTATATTTTAATGCTTGCACATATACTGTATTTCACAATGTACACAAAATTAGGAGACCGTTGTTCTTCTTTTTTATGTTACTGTTATTTATAAATATTTATGTAGCTTCATGGTTTTACTAATACTAGAACTGCGACAATTGACCTTACAACTGAACTCAAATTAAACATAGACAATGAGCAAACAGCTTTTGATATATTAATTGGTTTAATGAATGCTTTTGATACAATCGTCTATAATCTACTCTTACAAAAGTTAAAATGACCTTTAAGTACTCTGTTAGTTACTCTTTAAGTACAAATCTTTCCTCAAAAATAGGTTTGAAGTGCTCAAAATTTACAGTGTTCATAGAACAAAGAGTTCACGAGTCTACAAAGTTACATGTGGCTCAATATTATGACTGTTTATAATATTGCTGACTCCGTACGAAGAGATCGCATCTCCACAGCAATCATCTTTGATACATTCTTTTTTTTTTTTATGGAAAAGACACGGCAAACGAGCGTTCGGGTCACCTGATGGT
>DWAN01003170.1:0-13837 GCA_018230445.1 Heliconius hewitsoni
ACTTATTAGTATTCTGTGGTTTAAGCGGGCGAAGCCGCGAGCGGGTCGCTAGTTTCATAATAAAAATACAAGGACCTGTAAACAATTCTTCTGCACGTCCGGATCCAAACTATTCTTCATTCGATTACACAAAACATTGAGAATGTTAGCCGATAATAATTGTTCACAGCCAAGCGGCTCTCTCGTTATTTCGGATAATACTAGCGATGCAAATTCTAAAACGTATACATCTTCCATCTGTAAAAAAGAAAAATAATAATTAAAAATGTCCAACATCAATATAAGATTCTACCAATCTTCACTAACTTTTGCTAGCATAAAAGCTATTTTTCTTAAGTTCTGTGAGTCGAAAAGCACTTGTTCAGGGCCCCGAGGTAACTGACAAAGTTGAGCTAGTGCCTTCAGTGCGAAGCGCTTGATATTCACTTCATGGTGTTCTATGTGTGGCAATATGTATTTGATGGCGTCCAGGTCGAACAGGACTAGACGATTTTGTATCTCTTGAGCTGAGAATTTTGTGATAGCTCGTAAAGTCTGAAATTGTGGCGTAATTTTGGATAAATTGAATAGAAAAAACTTACTGATGGAAATCAATATCGATCAAAATTTATAGACAGAATCTGTAAATTTTGGATAAATTGAATAGAAAAAAAACTTACTGATGGAAATCAATATCGATGAAAATTTATAGTCAGAATCAGTAAATTTGTGGCTGTCGTGGCGCAGTGGTACAGAGTATCACTGTAAGCGTGTCAGTTATAAATACAATCCCCACAGCATTCTTTCGCACCAGCAGATAAAATGGGCCATCAAAAAGTTTTAAAAAGTGGAGAATTGAGTGCCTTAACTCTCTAAGGTTCCCTCTTCCTACCTTGCTATCCGGGTAAACGCGAGAAGAAACTTAATTTAATAAAAATGTCGCAAATCAAAAACTTACTTGGCATAGTATCTCAGGTTCAGCAGATTCCAAAAGCAAAATGGACGTGTGCGCGCTTTCCGGTGTAATATTATAGGGGTGAAAAGTAAAATCTTTCTTTTCCGCTGACCTATTATCTCGTTCTTTTTGCAATGGTTTCGCCATTGTTCACTGTTTCGTACTGTAGCGTAATATTATTTAATTCGTATAGCTGCAGAACGCCTATCAATTGACATATGACAAAGTTTTTGTAATAAAATATTATTCCCCTATCTTATTTTAAAAAAGTATATACGAATTATTTTCTGACATTAGATAGCAAAAAATATTTTAGTTGTCAATTGATTATTTAATGCCTCCTTGCTGTTGAAGTTATTGACCGACTAGTTTTTGATATTTAATGTTTTAAAGTGCTACCTTTATGCGTAAAAAAAATATATTTTTACATCTCTTAGGTGGATTGGCTCGGAAATTTAGATTATTTCAGGAAACATGGATATTTCCGTGGTGGGAGAACAAGCGCATGACAACTGTTCCTCTTTGGGCACTGGACACTTTTGTGTTAGTTTTAAAACTGTGCTCTACGTGTGTTATGGGTGTTGTCAGAATATTGGTACCACGGCCTATGAAGAGCTTGAACGGTGAAACAGTACTGGTGCGTAGCTAGTGAGTTAACTTCAAATTATTATATAATTTTCCTTAAGTTTCTTTAAAATTCCAATTATTTTTAGATAACTGGTGCAGGTTCAGGTATAGGACGAGAGCTTGCAATACAACTTGCTGAATTAGGAGCGACAGTGGTCTGCTGGGATGTGGATACGAAAAGAAACAACTCTGTGGTTGAAGAAATTAGAGAAAAAGATGGAGATGTCAGTAATATCATCATTCATCATTATTTATTTGCTTGTTTTTATAATAATTACCTTATTAGGCCTACATAAAAAATCCAATTACTTAAGGGTTTGATAATATCTACTCCGCCTAGTTATAATTACAAGTTACCAAAATAGGCGTAAAATGAACAGCTATACAATATGGTATGAAATGAGTAAATATTCTTTTTTTTTATATCAAATTAAACTTTAAAAAAAATTGCAGAGCCTTGGATACACAGTTGATGTGACAATACTACAACAAGTGACGACAGCAGCTGCCAGCCTGCGACGTGTGGCGGACGTGTCCATCGTAATAAGCAATGCTGGCACCCTGACGCACGCGCCCTTCATCGATCTACAATCTGATGAAATAACTAAAATGATATTTACCAATTTGCTAGCGCATTTTTGGGTAACGTTGATAAAATAATTATTTATTACTTTCTTGCGACTATACGTGGTAAGGAGCGGTAGCATCGAGAAAAAGATTTCGATTCAGTTCCGTCTACAGCACTAGAGTATATATTGCATCAAAAAGTTTTTCAGTGCTTAATGAATATTACATAATATATTGTAAATTTAATATTGATATTAGATTATAAATTTAATATACTATTTACGTTTTGAGACCGTCGTGGCACAGGGGCATAAGGGTGTCATTGTAACACAATAGTTGTGAATTCGATTCCCATTCGGGGGAATGAATTTTTACCTATTAATATTTTCATTTCTTCGCTCTGGCACTAAGCCAAAAGCCGGACGTCGATTACCGCCTCTCAATACGCGATGCACCGAAAAATTCTGCAGAAAGAACGAATAACACTAGATTCCCTCTGCCTACCCTACTGTATGCGGGATACAGCTTGAATTATTAATAATTGCGTAATTGCAAATTATTTCAGGTAATTAAAGCTTTTCTGCCAGCAATGATAGAAAGAGGTCGAGGACATATTATAGCTATTAATTCCAGTGTTGGATTATTTCCTAACACACAAATGGTGCCTTATTGTGCTGCTAAATATGGACTAAGAGGTAATCGTATGGTTCCTTTAAAGAATTGTATATTAAAATATTATTGATTTAATGGTTTCTTAATTTATGGCGTTTTAAACGTGCCAGTTGAGCACAATTCATTTCGCCAATGTGAGACAAATTTTATGGAAAAAAAATGTATGGAAAACACACGAAGGAAAGTGATCGGTAAAAAAAATAAAACTATACTATATAAATAAAAAGGTCAAAAAATTGTGTCATCCCAAAAAATTAAGTAAATTGATTTGAAATTTGTGAATAAGATTTCCAAAATCATTTTCTAATTCTTCATTAAGAAATATCTGTTAGAAAATATTTAATCAGGTATACTTTTGTCACGAAAGCAAACGAGAGCATAAACAGCTTTGAATTCAATAATTTATATAATCTATTTAACAATAGATTTTGAAAGTTTTTTTTTGAAATAGCCTACTTAGGTATATACAGGTGCACAGGACCGTAATTTAAAAATTATAGAAAAAAAGTACAAATAATAGGATATTTTTTTTTAATAATATAAATGTATGAGTATTTTATGTTTCAAAAATAACGTCACTGAGATGTGAACCATTTTAGCGTATACACTCCTCGAGACCTCAAAGCCATTAAAACTTACTAAAAAAATGCTCGTAAACTAGCGGCCATCTCCTCGTGAATATTGTTTGTGAACTGAAGTCTGGGTGATGGATAGACCACGGAATGTCTCCTCGACGTGTTACTAGTTTTCCACTAAATATTTCGTTTGTAACTGCTAAGAACTCGTTAGATGAAAAGGATTTCAGGCCATCCTGTTAACACTAGATCCTGCTTCTATAGACTTCCAAATTATGAATATATTTGCGTAAAGAAAAACATGCGTGACATTGCTGTGTAACTATTAGAATCTAAATCCTTGTTGTTAGGTTTAATGGACTCTATTAGTGAAGAACTGCGACTAGCGGCTTCTACAAGGAATATTTACACAACGTCGGTTTATTTAGGCGCTGTGTCTACCGGCTTGTATCCGACACCGTCGCATCGGTTTACGTCTTGGTATTATGAGACGAGTCCGAAGGATGCTGCTAAGATTATAATACAAGGTTTGCCGTTTAGTTGTTGTTTAAATTTTATTTGTGCCGTTGCAATCGCCTATCCTCATATACCTACTCCATGTAATTTTCAGCTCGACAAAAATAACTGATTGATAATAAGTCACAGCTTTCTCCATATAACGTGGGATACGTTACACTCAAAGTAATTGTTGCAATCGCATCAAACACTATATTAATATTTTGAAACCCAGTTAAATATACCTAGGTATTTATATTCCAAGTGCAATGTAAATTGGAATAGCATTATGATTTATGTTGTCAAGTTTATATTCAACTTACAACTTGATTGATTGTTGATTTACACCATCTAACACGCAATGTTCGATGTGGGCGGAAAAAGAAAAACGTAGTGATTTGACACTAGGTTCTCTCTGTCTATCTCGCTTTGGGAGAAAAAGAATGAAGCCAAAAGAGTATTTTTTCAGGTCTCAGAAGAAACAAAAGATGTATCACCATACCAATCTATATGAAACTCCTAGCCGACATCGTCAACCTTATACCGTACAGAATAAGAATCATTTTAGCAGATTTCTTCAATTACGCACATCGAGCGTGGTTCTTTTTTTGTTAAATACATTACTCTAGTAACAAGAAAGGGCTTAACTTTAAGACACTCCATTCTGCATTTCCATTATTCATGATTTAAACAATATGAGCAACCCAGCATAAACCAGTGCCATATGAAAATAAAATTAATTTAATATAACATGTATTGAGATGAACTTTAGAATCATTTTGTCCCTAGTTTTATTTACATATGAAAAGATAATGCCTATTGTAATATAAGCAAATAACTGAAGAAACGTATTTTATTTCTCACCATGCCATAAATATTATTATATTTTTGCGACAATAATAACATAAATTAATTTTGAAATAAAGTTATGTCCCAATTATACATACATTGACTGCCTGATATGTTTTATATTTTATTTTTTTTACATTACAATTATGTACAGTAATCGTTTACTTAGTTAAGAGTACATATATTAAATTTTTAGTCCTAAGTTTACTAAATTTCAATTTAAAACCTAGTCTAAGTATAAAAATAAATAATGAGAAAGTATTGTAACAAATCCAGGTAGATTATTAGATTTAATTGCAACATTTTAAATATATTTTAAGTGCACACATGAGCCTCTAACTTAGCACAATTGATACTTTGTCCACATTTTTCACAAATTGTAACTTCAACATGTCCTAAAATGTGTATATCTCTCAATTTCAGTGTCAAAAACTTCTCCGGGCATATTGTACATTCATAACATCTTGTTTCATGCTGTAACGAGTGTCGTTGGAGGCTTCCATGACTTGCGAAGCTTCGTCCACAAGATTCACATAAATGCCGCTGTGGTTTTTTAACTTCTGTGTGTGATTTTACATGGTTAAACATTTCACGGTGATCTTTTGATGTGAAAAAACATATTTTACATCTGAAATAGAAAAGAGTTTTTTTTAGTTTTTCTTAATATTATGGTTCAATGAAGATGGCTTTAGTTAAAAAGAGTTTCAAAACTAGAGTAAGTACTTACTACAGTACTTACTCTAGTTTTTAAACTGGCTGTACATACAATGGTTGTAGGTTCAATCTGCAGAGGATGAAATATTTAATATTTTCTTTTCCTTTTTATGGTAACAAGGCAAAACAGAATGTCTCTAATTCAAGTAGAACTGTTTTCTACTTGATTGGATGGAGTGTTTCATCACTGGGTTCTTTCTCTGCCTACAATGCAATGCTGGATAATGTTGAAAGCTCCAAAAAAATAAGTCAAATACCAACATATAGTTAAAATAACATACCCAAAAGATACATTTTTGTTACTCCCATGAAATTTCTTCTCATGATTTGTCAAATCTTCGTCACCAGTAAACTTGGAGCCACAAAGTTTACATTCTCTTTCTTCTGCCTTTAAAACATGAGCCTTTGCATGCTTAAACAGCTGGAATCTCTCACTGAATTTATCCCCACACAACTTACAAGAATATATAAATCCCATTGATGCTATATGATCTATTTCACATTTGCTACTATGTTTTAATAGTTTTTCCTTATTTTCAAATTGTTCGCCACAGTTACATGATAAATGTGTAAGTACACTATGTGTGAGAGCATGTTCTCTCATTTTTTGTTTTGAATTAAATAATATTTTGCAAAGAACACAAGTTCTTAATGCTATATCACATATACTTAAATGATGTGATAATTTCTGTATGCTAGTCCACTTTGTCTTACAAGCAAAACAGGAAAATGATTTATCTAATTTTATCTTCTTTGGCTCAGTTTCTTTTATTAAAATTTCTTTTACTATTTCTATATCTGAATCTAAAACATCAATGTCCATATTTAAAGATTTTTTGGATGTACTCGCAGAATCCTTTTTTTTAGGACTTGGTATTTTAATAAGTTTACTGTTAGCTGCTCTGACAGATTCGCTACCCTCGACTTTATCCAACATGTTTACTATGGAGGGTATATCATCTTTACCTAAATTATTCAAATATTCTTCTATATTTTCGGTATTATTAAGAAATTCTAAAAGAGAGTCAGAATTATATTCTGAATCAGGCAATGGTTGTACGTGGATCTTAGCGTCAGCTGATTTTTTCATCTCTTCTTGTAAAGAGGATTCTAACCAATCTTGTGAGCAGCGTGCGTTTAATTGAAAATTATAAAACTCATTTAACTGAGATATACAAGATTCACAGATAGATTTGGGTAGTTCATCGTGAATTGAAATTTGAATGGGCAAACAGGATTTAATATGTAAATGTATAGCGGGATTGTCTACAATAGAAATGTGTTTAGATTCCACATCTAAACATATACGGCAGCAATTTTTAACGTTACTAGCCATTCCAAACAATTATACTTAAAAAGCAACTAAAAGGACCAATGCCTACATTTGTTTACAAATAATATGAATTGAAATCAGATGTCTTCAGTCTTGTGTCAATGTCAAACTCTAATGGAATTTATATTGACATTTAATCTTTAATCTAGAAATTGTGTTATAATTGGTATGATTTAATTATTAAGTTAATTTCAATATCACCAATTCTGATCTTAACATTTTATTTGCAAATGTCTTAATATTATGATAAGATCAAAATAAATATGTCGGTATATGTATTAAAATTGATCCAATAAACCAAAGTACGGTAGGTAAGTGAACTGTAAGCACCGCACACACAATATTATTGTCAATAAAATATTGACATTAATATTGATTAATATATGGTCCCGCATACTACTCAATATTATTGACAATATTTCGTCAGTAGCTCTTTTGTATACATACGTGTTAAATCCAAAATAGATAGAAAGAAAGTAGCTGTTGCTTACATACAAAAAAAGCAATAAGAAAAAGATTAATCATAGACTGGATGAGAATAAAAACCGAAGTTTCGCTTGAAGAAATGAAATATTCGATATTTTATTTTTTTCGCTATGGTGTTGAGGCGAGTCGCAGCGTTGAGTTCCGCCACTAGACACTCTATACCTCCAAAATTCGGTGTAAAATGGGAAACATTGCTTAATACCATATTGAAGAATGTTAGTTACTTTATTATGGTAATTAATGAAATTACATCCTTACGTTTCCTCTGCCTACCATGCTGTGTGCGGCATAAAGCGTGAAGCTTTTAACTAACAGAGGATGTTTTTAAAAAAATACATGGAGATGAGAAATAGCCGCTTTCAAAAGATATTATCTATTTGGTTAGTTTTTTTTAATACATAGAACAACTTTTTTAATCCATTACTTTTCTTGACCTTATTGCGATTCGAATCTCGCTTATGTTTCATTCAATACATGTATTCTATAGCTCTGGATAAATTTCCCATGTTTTGATAAACCTTATTAAGTATTGTTTTTCTGGGAGTAATAATATCAACATTATTTTCGCTATTTAAACTGTTTCCTTCGTCTTGTATAAAAAGAATAAGCCTTGCCTTTGAAGTCTGTTCTCGACTAAAATATTGCGCCGCGCCAACCACTCGACAATATTATTTACTATAACCCTGCTTCCCCCCGATATTGCCTTGGCAAAAACAGAATTACTAGAAATCTACAATAATATTAAAAAACCGGCCGCACACACACAATATTATAGATAATACTATATAATACTTTAATGACAATATTATTGTACTTGTGTGGCCAGGCTAAAGTGAGGAAGTGGATAGTAATATTATTTAACATTTATTTTAACGAGGTTCTCTTCCTACTCAATAAACTGTATCCCATATGTGAAGATTTAATGTTCTATAGATTGTAAAACATTTAATATAGTACCGTACCATATAATTGCAAACCATATATACAGTAAGCATTTTCAGTTAATTATCATTTTTGGACGAATCATGTCACTCCCTTGTCAACGGCTGTCAGGATTTTATATTTTATATTTTGCGGAACTGAGAAGGATAATGAAAAATATATTCTAAGCTTACGTCTTTTGAGCCTGTTGATTTATTATATATTTTCCAGACGAGTGCACAAAAGTTTTAATGTAATGTGACGGCTATTATAGTATAATAAGTATAAATATTGCGTACTTAAAGTATTTAAAAACATTGTTTACAAAGTTCATTCGAAATGTCCGCTCAAGAAGAAAATACTGGTTTGGAAGCAGAGGAATCTCTATTGTACTCTGCAAGACATGGCGAGCTCAAAGTAGTAAAAGCTCTTTTAGACGCTAAAAGGGAAGGAAATTTAAGATTAGATATTAATTGCAAAGGTAAGTTTAATTGCGGTACATAAAATTTTTATACAGACATTATTTTTACGTAAAATTATTTCCATTTTTTAAATATTTGAATTATGATTCAACATACTCCACAATAATAGATTACTAACAAATATTTATGAATCATATGTTACTTTTGACAATAGAATATCTAGACAAATCATACAAAATAATAATTACTATGTTGTTTGTATGAATTTGCCAGAGCTTATATATAAACATAACAATAATTGAATTTAATAAAATATAAAAGAGTATAAAAATTTATAGCAGTACTTAGTTTTGCAGTAGCAGTTTGATTTTTTATGCCTCATACACTGTATTACAATATACAGTGTTTGTACATTTTAAATATTTCCCTTATATTAATATGTGTAAAATACTGTATTGATGTATTGATGGTCCCTTTGGTGCTGCCCATGTTCAAAAGCAACACTTAACACATAATCACTTAGCATCAGATGACCCACTATTTTGTTTCACCTGGAGTTATTAAACATAAAAAAGACTGTCCCACTGTAGTCTGCCTCAAATATATTTTAAATTTTAATTATGTATTTGAATATTTGATTTACAGGTAATTCTTAGTACTTATTTGTTTGTATTACAGGCAAATCAAAAGGTAATCTAGGATGGACACCACTTCATTTAGCAACATATTTTCGTCATGCGGATGTGGTAGAAGTTCTGTTAGATGCTGGTGTGGACGTCGACGAAGTCAATGACACTGGTGACACGGCCTTACATAAAGCCTCATTTATAGGGAATGAGGTTAGAATATGATTAAAATATTCCTTTATAGTTAAAACATTTTTGCAAGTAACTCTTTCAGTCCGTCTTGTTCTTTAAAAATACTCTTTTTTTTCTTACTGAGTTCTTGACAGATTATGTATAATATTGTCGATGGGTTGTGGCCTGGTTGTGCACTCAGAGAATAAAAAAAACAAAACTAAAAAACTAAACTCAAGTATTCACAGCCATCTACAGCTAACTTGATGACCACACATCACCACAACTCGTTTACTCTACTGTAAAACCTAAACTTTTTGTCTGTGTAGACAGCTGAAATTTGTCATGTACATTATTTGAGGATGGTAATGAGTATTAAGAGACGTTCCCCAATAATTTCCTATGGAATTGTGGGAAAAACTGGATTTATATTTTAAAATGGCAGTTACGGTAGATAATAATATCAACAATTAATTAAACAAGAATTTTGATAGCTTACTTTACTTTAATTATAATATGCTATCATAATATCAATTTTCTCACCTGTTACCATTTGTGTTTTTGATAGGTTATTTTTATTATGATTTATATGCTGCTACATAACACACGGCAGTCTTTTTTTTTTTTTTTTTGGCGAAAAATGTTGAACTGGCTTTCCTATTTCCTGTAGACTGCATTTTCTAGGAAGACTATTTATAAAAGTATTAAAATATTGAAAATTGTATACTTTATATAGCAACCTTGTGATTTGTATAGCGACCGTGGCTATCGATTACACAACGTGGTTACTAGTAAAGAGGAGATAATAAACTTTTAAAGTTACTACTATATGGACAGAGTATGAAAATATTTTACTAAATAAAACATATTAAGGGGCAAACAGAAAGAACCTTCTAAATTATCACTCTGATATTTATATATTATGCACCTACCGGTTGCCACCTGCAACTTCGTTTTCGTCGAATTTATAACGTAAAACATCAAATCCCGCTTTTGCCATAGGAATTTTGAAAAATCCTCTCTTAGTGCTTCCTTATACCCACCTTCCAATGAAACTATAAGATAAATTTCAGGTTTCTACTCTGCGTGTTCGTTTGTGTTGTCCGTCAGTTTTATATATTAATGTTAAAAGGCGGAACCTAATATCACACTGCACTAGTGAAACGAAAATGGTATGATATAAAAATTCCTTTGAAAGGGAATCAGACTAATAACCATCTTTGTACAGTATGATAACTATGTTATATGTTTTTTTATGTATATATATTGTGTTGTCGATCTTGATACTTGATACTTGAGAGTGATAAAAATGTCAAATCTTCATTATGTTAATAGGTATTGTACTTATAAGAATTTAAATTATCTTTTCTATAACTATTTACTATTTTTATTAAAATTGTCGATATTTTTTTTTAATTAATAATATATTTTCTAACATCTATTAAAAAGTTAAATTAAGTTAAGCATATAGCAACCTATATAATAGTTAATGACGGACTATACTAGATAATTTGTCTTGTGATTACTTTTTATAGAAAATCTATAAACATTTTAACATAACTGGATTCGAACCAGAAACTGTCTGTTGGTTGGACGATTCAAATACGTATCGTTAAATTTTTAAACGTTTTCTAAGCTTTATTGAAAAGGATTTCTTTCCGCCTAAGCATAACATCAACAAAGAGTTTAGTATTTTATAATTACTTCGTTTTGCTCTCAAAAAGAGAGTGAGTTCATTTCAACTCTCTGCTTTAGCTCGGTCTGTTCCTGTATATTTAAAAGGTGTCCTATATAAAAGTAAACCTATTTTGTTTAAAAAGAACATTACCCGCTTATTTCTCTTTCACGGTGGAAATCGAGCTTTACTAAGAGTTTGTCATGTGATCAAACCATGATTATTATCTTGTTATCGTCCAGGAGTTAGTAATCCTCCTTCTAAACTACAAAGCTGATGTCAACATAATGAACGGCGAGGGTCGCACCGCCTCAGACGTGTGTAAGACACAAGACGTACAAAGGCTGCTACAGGCGGCCGGACTTGCGGAGAGAAGGGACAGGGAACGGAGACTTTTGACGGCCGCCAGGGAGGGCAGAGTGGATGACGTACAGCAATTGGTAAGTGCAGATTTATTTTATGTATAGTACAGGTCGTGGCTGTGGCTGCCGCGCCGTGCCCGTGACTTAGCAAGTCGGGTTTTCGGACTGCTTGCGCATTATTAACTCAGGAAAAAAATAATAAAAAAATAAATGTTAAAATGAAATCTACCACAGCAATCGATAATTGGGCGAAAACTAGATAGCGGAGTCTTGTGTCCTATCTACCCGCAGGGTAGTCTTATAGCAATAATCGTGAAGGTAAAAAATATGAAACGACTCACGGAGCAATTAGTTAATAAAGAGTAAAAGTAAAGAAGGAAGTAATGTATCACTTGGTTCTGTTCAAAGCTCATCTGTAACAAAATTTATAATAGCTTTTGTCATACAAAACACAGCATTTCAATCAATCATATATACTTACTTCGAAAAATGTTATTCATAAAGATATTTAAAATTATAATTATTTGACAATTTTTAAAATTCTCATAATACCAAAGAAAGAGAGATATTTTGAAACGTATGAAAATTCGAACGTTACAGGTCGCGATACACGGTTTCCTAGAGACACTGGTTCGAGTCGCGTTATATAAAAAACAATTAAATTTCTAAATATTTAATTAAATTTTCAGTTAAGCAGTTCAAATCCTCCCAATATCAATTGCATTGATTCACAAGGCAATACGAGTTTGCATTGCGCCGCGTATAGAGGCCACGCCAGAGTTGCGGTACTTCTGTTAGAAAATGGCGTCGATACAACATTAAGGAACAATAGTGGTTTGTACATATTTTTCATTATTCCATTTATTCCATATTTGTTCATATTTTTTTTCTTTTACCATAAAAAAAGCTAATGAAAAATAAATAAATCATTTACTTAGTGTATGGATAACACTTTTAAAATGTAAAATATATTTTGAATTCAGTTAGTTTCGTTTAAATATGTTGAATTTGTTTAGGCGCTGTAACCAATAAATGACCTCTACATCTTTATTGAGTCACGTCGAACCGTTATGGTTTGAGAATCATTGGAATAAATAAAGAAACGTATATGCTTACAAACATTTAATTCACATCACGTATTAAAATCACATCTCTAATAATAATTGTAACTTGACTATAAAAATAAGAATATTTTAACAGCTATGGTAAATTTTACAGTATGAAGCTTCAGAAAGTTTCACAAGTACCCACATTTAATTTATCCCACTGTATCGACACTTGTGTTCAACACTTTCCGCTGTTCTGCAGGTATTGTTTGTTGAGTATTGGAACTCAACGCCCTGCTTTACCTGGATGGAAATATTAAATATTTAATTTCACCCGAATGGGAAATAGAGATCTAAAAATATAAAGCCTTTTTATATAATTAATAATTTACAGGCCAACTTGCAATAGATATGTCGAAAGACAACGACATGAGAGAAGTTTTAAGTGTGAGGCCGGCGCAAAGGTTGCAAAGAACGGCGGCGCGTTTTGAAGGACCACTGCTAAAAAGATCTAGGTTTCTAGGATGGAGGCCTATATGGGTATATATATATATTTTTGTGATCTGTCACCCGTCAGGCACCCGTCATTCGTTCAAAAATTTTTGTCATTTTCATTTTGTAATACATGAAAATTTTATAATTGTATGTTAAATTTCATTGTTATTTTATTAGCCATATATTTAAATAAATAACATACAAACTATCTATGTAACTTTTATTTTAATGTCAAAAGTTTAGTACAGCCGACGTGTTGTGGCCCCTACTAGAACTATTGCACATTGTACATTCAGAAAGAAAATAATGAAAAGTAAAATCAAATTTGCGCAACCACCTACAAGTAACTTCAAGAATGATTAGTAGTTTTTACAGACATAGCAGGGTAGCCAAAAGGTACCGGGGTACCTAGTGTTAAGATACTCTGTTCTCATATGTAGTATGTAGAGAAAAAAATAAATAAATAGTAGTGTTTTTTTTTTTTGTAAATAAAGCAATAAATTATGTTTTTTATACAGGCCGTCCTCCAACGCGGTGTTCTCCTCTACTACGGTTCAAGAGCTGAAGCGGCACGGGAGAAAGGAAGATGGCGGGACAGGAAATACCTGGATGGTGCGAAATTATCCGCCCCGGACTCCGAACCCGCACTAATGCTAGTTGCGTTCAGTGACGGTGACAACCATAGGCTTGCTGTACCGCAGGGTGATAGTGTTAATGCTTGTAGACAGGTGGGTTTTATATGGAAGAGACGTTAGTAGCATATGTTTGAATAATTTATACATATAATAAAACCAGTTAGAGGCCAGTCGTGGCGCAGTGGCACGAAATGTGACTGTAAAACCGACTGGTTGTGGGTTCGATCCCCAC
>DWAN01003171.1:0-13836 GCA_018230445.1 Heliconius hewitsoni
GGTATGTAGAGACCGTAGCTTTTGGCGCTCCGTTCTCTCTGACTACCCCGCTAGGGTTATAGCGTGAAGCTAAGTTATAAACTAATAAAAAAAACTTTAAATAGAAATTTGTAACATACATACCTACCTACTGTATTTTTTTTTATGAATATGTTATAATATACAAACTTATTAATTTAAGGACATTGAGTGGGAAATCATACAAAGCTTATGTAAAAGAAAAGGAAGAAGCAAAGAAAATTTACTCTGAAGCTGTTTCTCAAGGAATTGGAGCTGCTCACGTAGCTGCAAAGTGAGTAATTTACTAATACTACATTTTCAATTTTATTCTTTTATAATTTGAATGCTAAATTATTCCACAATATTCCAGAGCACGTAATTCTAACCACTTTACGGTAACAGTAAACGTGGAACCAAATAGTAAGGCGACTTTCAATTTAACCTATGAAGAGCTTCTAGTAAGACGCAATGGAATCTACAACCATGCCATTAATCTACATCCCGGCGCTCTGGTACCTCACATGGAAGTTCGCGTACATATTAAAGAATCGCAAAAGATAAAGCTGCTTCGTGTGCCTGAACTTAGAACTGGAAATGAAATAGATGCCACCGAGAGCGATGCTCGTGAGTAATTTAAATATATTTATATACATTACATACACGTGTATTTCAAATTTAATTAATAACTCAATATAATTTATACATTTATTATTTCAGAAAACACAGTCGCTGTTATCAAAAAATCCGATGATAAAAAAGAAGCTACTATAACATTTACTCCAGATCTAGAGGAACAAAAACGACTCGCTCGTGTATTTGCAGTAAGAGTTTGCAATATCAAATAAAATTCACAAAATTATGTTTTTCCTAAAAGAAAATTTTACTTGTCAATACTATAAGACTTAAAATTAATATTTTTTTTCAGGATAATCTTAAAAAGACACAATCTCACCGTTGGTACTCTAATATTGACGAAGACAACAACAATGAGGGTGCTATCGGGCAGTTTGTAGTACAATATGACGTTGAACGGCCTGATAAAGGAGAAATTTTAGTAAGTTAGATATAATATATAATTGTGAAAATAACAACACTAAAGTGTCTATTATATGAATTTTATATATTACATTTTTCTAATCTTTAGGTAAATGACGGGTATTTTGTGCATTTCTTCGCACCACAATCCCTGAGTCCATTGAGCAAGTACGTGATATTTGTATTAGACACGTCAGGGTCTATGGGCGGGCGCAAGATTGAACAGTTACGAGCGGCCATGCGAGCCATTCTCGCCGATCTCAACCCCAACGATTACTTCAGTATTGTTGAATTCAATTCTGATGTTCAGGTAAATAAGTATGCAGTATTTATCTAATTATTTAAATGTCCGGAAACTCCAATCGGAACTAATAGATTGGGTTTAAAATTGCCGTAAAATATTTGATTGTTATAGATTCAAATTAAATCTATTAATTTTTGATTCTATCTCATCAATTCAAGTATATCTAATATTCATTAAAAACAGGTGCATGAACTTAAAGAAGCTGATGAACCAGAAAAACCACGCACTTATTCATACCACTCATGGAGATCAGAGTCTAAGCCAGTCGTACTAGTGCCACCGTCCCACGCGTCACCCGAGAACATCTCTAAAGCACAGATAATTGTATCGAGACTTGCTGCTTCTGGAGGTAACATAAATTACTGGAAAAAACTAAAAATTAAAATATTTCTAACTTTATTATATACAAAAAAATAAGTGCTATTATGATGTGATGTCATAAGTTACAACAATTCACTAACAACCCAATAATAAGCTCCTATTAATTTGTAATAATGTAATATTGATTTTACAAAGAATTAATTATACATACTGTATAATTTATGTTTGTAATTATTTTACTTTTCAAGTTTTTTACATGTCTAAACTTATTTTTTTTATTTAATTAACTTTTTTAAAGGTACCAACATCTACGAAGCTCTTAAAGTAGCTCTGGATCTAATCCATAAGGCTTATGCAACCAATCATTCTGACTCAAGCAACAAGGAGATACAAAGCGCAGATATAAGTAGGTTTTTTTATCATATATATTAATTATTACTCAGAATTATTAGTTTTGATAGCTTTACGAATTATTTTACGGACTAACAAATATACCGTTTTAAGATTTAATTTCTATTAGTCGTAAACATATTCCATTATTTACTTTGTGAAATATTAGAAGCTAATTTGGAGTAAAGTACCTATTTTACAGTTCGAGAGACTTAAGGTTAGACATAAGTAAATACAGAGAGAGAGAGAGGGAGAGGCATGTAAGCTGGTTGTCAAAAAACAGTATAAGCTGGTTTAGGCCAAGAAAAAGATGCATATTATATATGAAAACGCACACAAATGCAAGGCTCACCTTAGACATCGCGGACTGTGCCTACATTATAAAAAAAAAATACCAAAAAAAATGAAATAAAAAAAAACAAAAATATTAACTTTCTAAATGAATCTCTTTAAGTGGATTGATTAATCGTGTATATTTAGTATTTTCGGAAAATGTTCCAAACTTCGGGTTTCCAAAACAATTACTAAATATATAGAATTAGCCCAGTTAAAGAGTTTCATTTAAAATGTGTATCGAAAATAAAAAATCTTATTATACAATTTTTTATTTTTATGGTAAAAGTCACTTTTTGAAATGTAAATGAACAGAAATTCGCAAAACTTGATAAATTATATTTTTTTATTAAATTTTTTATTAATGAAGGTGATTTGGAACCTACCATCATTTTCTTGACGGACGGCGATCCGACCGTTGGCGAGACCAGCACTCAGCGCATCATCTCTCACATGACTGAGAAAAACACTGGTCAGAAGAAGGCTGCTATCTTCTCACTCGCTTTTGGTCAGTATATAAAAAAATATATTTGTTCATTAGGTTTTGGTTCTTTATTTTTAATTATAAATACATAGCTGTATCGTTGTTGAAAGAAACAGCTTAAAAAATATGATTTTTAAAGTACTTATAGCAGGGTAGACAGAGGGAATCTAGTGATAAGATACAGTCAAACGTAGTCCCCTACTTCCCTAATTTATGATAGTTTAACATTATAATTGTAACTCAATAGGCGAAGACGCAGACCGGACTTTCCTGCGTAAGCTGTCTCTCCGCAACGACGGCTTCATGAGGCACATCTACGAGGCGGCCGACGCTGAGCTGCAGCTGCGCCACTTCTACCAGCAGGTGTCGTCGCCCCTGCTCGCCGGCGTGCACTTCGTCTACCCACCTAATCAGGTTAAGTACAGTATAGTCGAGGAGTCGTGCCTGTTATGAAATTAGATTTGGTTTCAGGATTTTTCTTACTTCTGATGATTTTACGCAGTGCTGAAGTTTAGAAAGCCTAATTTCAAAAATGTATAGTTCATAAAGGTATTTGTCGCCTAAATCGGTGCCACATAGATACTGAGTATTCTAATTCTAAAATTAAATTGGAAAGAATGAAAAAGATAAAAACAATGAAAAGTCCTATTTGTTTAAATACTAAATTTTGCCTTTTAAAAAATACGAAATATGTTTAAGTTTGGTTAAAAAAAATGTTAAAATTGACAAAAAATATAAAATTCTGTTCAATAAGCTATTTTAATTATGTGTGTAATTAAATTTTAAAGTATACTTTCATGTTCATATTTTACAGGTTAAAGAAGGCTCAGTGACTAAAAATAGGTACAAGGCCATATACGATGGATCGGAAGTGATAGTAGCGGGACAGCTGGAGTCAGGCATCAGTGAGTTGGAACCGACTGTACAGGCGTTCTGCGCCGATCCCAACGACCACCGCAAGGTATACCAAGGAAACAAGACTTATATTTTTTCAATTCCAAGCAAAGGGAACATAGTGTTAAAACAATGCATTTCTCACTTTACGCCGAATTTTCGAGTTTTGCGTGTTGAGTGGTGGAACTCAAAAGCGGCGCTTTACCTTTTTACCAGAGTTACCGAACCCGTTTACCGATATTATTTAAAAATTTAATATTTATAAACAGAAACCTTACGAAGTGCGTCCAGCTCTGACGTCAGGACGCGCGGGCGAGTTCCTGCCGCTGGAGCGCATGTGGGCGTACCTCAGCGTGAAGCAGATGCTGGACGAGCGGGAGGTGGCCGACAGTCCCAAGGAGGTCGAGAAACGCGCACTAGATATAGCTCTCAAGGTAAGGTAACCTTTTTGAGCAGATTTCGTTTTTCAGTATTACTACTTATTAATTTTATGAAGATTTTGTTAGTGTAAGTTACTAGTACTTCACAAGTCAGCTTCACGCTGTTCCTGCACACAGCAGGGTAGGAAGAGGAAATCTAGTGCTAAAACACTTCATTCCGCTGAATTTGTGTTTTAAGACATTGCTCCTCGAGTGGAGAGTGGAATTGAACACCAGTTTTGCCTTGGTGTCAAAGGAAAGAAATCAACTTGTAGTTAATGGTTTGAAATGAATTCGGTATTTTAAGGTCTATCAAATATATCTAGTATTCGTTAAGGTTCATTTATTATATTTATCTTACTCAACCGACTTAACAAAGGGAGGAGTGGTTCTCATTTCGGTTGTAAATAGGTATATTTTACGCCAATTGTAAAAGGATTTTTTTTGTTTCTAAACTAAAGGGGCCATTCAAGTATTACGTAAGCAGTCTATTTGCAATTATTGAACCCCAAATTGTCATCAAAAATAAGCACTCCTCTTAAAAATATTTCATTGAACACGTCAAAAATAAGCAAAGCCAAGACCCTACAGTGCTTACGATATACTTGAACGGCCCCAATAGCTTAACAAAACGTTAGTTTAATTTATAAATACGTATTCATTCGTATATATTTTATTTTATAGTATGCCTTCGTGACGCCGCTGACTTCTCTAGTAGTAGTGAAGCCTAACGCGACCGATGCCGTCAACGCAGAGTCTGTTGATAACAACAACAGACCTTGTAAGTATTCATTCTATTGGATTGTTTATTCTTCTTTTCTTCCTAGCATTCATCCCGGTTATTCTGGCAATAACCGGGATGAATGCCTGCCTTCTCACTCAACCTACTCCACTTTACCGAGACCGAGACCGTTATGTCTAGCGTCCTCGGTGGTTAGACCATTGGCCAGGCCCAAGCGGGTCTATCATGATTCGATAATAATGAAAACAATTTTAAACAAATTAAAATAATACTTTTTTTTCAATAAATTATTTAACTTACTGAAATAATTATATTTCAAAAGAAATTTAAAAGAATGACATTGAGATATAAATTAATAATATAAAAATCGTATTACAGCTTTCGGTTCTTTCCTACAAAGTCCATCATTCGCGGCATATCCTGGTAAGAGTCATTTTTTTATATTTTATAGAATAAAACATTTCAATTTTGCATGAGAACCGAATTTTTAATTTGCATGCTAAAATAAAAAAAGTACTAATATTTACTAAGAACACTAAGCTTACATATTTTATAAGATTAATAATATTTTTAATTTGATATGATCAATAATGTCGTAAAATTAGATCTAGATGTTATATAGAGGTGTGTAGTAGTAGATTAGTATGTAGATTTAAATAATGACCTTTTATTTTTATCTCACATTTACATAAATTATTTTTTTTTAATGAATTTTAAATGTTAATATTATGACAATATAAAAGTAATTATTTTTTTTTATTTTTTTGTTAATTAACAGCACATATAGGAATACCAGCCCCCGCTAACATGCCAGTCCACTATTCAATATCTGGTATGATTATTACGTAAAATCTAAAATTTCTTGATTAATTTCTAATTCTTTTATTAGAACACTGTATCTCTTTTACTCTAAAACTTTAAAACATTCACCGACATTTTTTTCTTTCCGCCTTATTTCTTAAAAAGTCTATCTTAAATTCAAATAATTTCAACATCTATATTCTTATATTTTTAAGCTTGTGTTTTATTAATTTATAAATGCCATAGAGGCGACAGTATCAATAATTAAAATTCTACAGTTATTAATTAATTAACTATGTGTTGACCATTTTCCATTCTTACATTTATAAAATACATGTTGCATGTTTTTGGGATACATGTATTTGGAAATAAAATACATATCATATAAAATTACCTCATTAGTAGCATCTTTTGGGATTACATTTGTAGTGACGACATTTTTTTATGTTAGTTTGCGTACTGTATAAAATTTCAGCTAAAATAGCGGTGAATTATATAGAACTAACGTAATATCATATAGTACAGTATGTTAATTATATTCTTTACCAAAAAGGTAACAAAACTATTGTGATATTTTATTTTTCAACGACATACCAACAACCGTCTAATATTGATCAACTTCGTTAAATCGTGAATCGTAACATAAAAATATGTTTAGGGGGGGTTTCCTTGAGTGAAGCAGCACAGTCGTTCGTGGTGGATGAAGAGGAAGACTACGCTGGTGAGATATTCCGCATTAGAAATATTATCATTTTGGTTTCACCACTCAAAAAGCAATGCCTCCAGAATTCGGCGGAAAGTGAGGAGCAGAGTGTCTTAACGTTCCCTCTGCCTACCCTGCTACATGCGTGAAGCTAAAAATAAAAAATAAATCCTTGTTTATGGTTATAGCGCATACATTAATTCTTTACGTATAAGAAATTTCTTAAATTATTTTATCAAAATTACAATAAGATACTTTTAAATATTTTACACCACAGTGCTGATAAAGACGAAGTTGAGAGAGATATAAAATTATTATGATATAATTTATCGCTTTATATTAGTTTACGTTTATGTAAATATTATGTCGCTTTTTTTTGCTCGAACTTGGCGGACACACTGCCGTGTGTCTAGATCTCGATTATGTTGACGTTTATTTTACTCTGAACTTACGGCGTATCCGAAAACGTACAAACTCACGGTAATTATCTTAGTGGATTAAATTAAAAAACAATGGAAGAGTAACTACACGATATTGAGTATATATAAAAAAAACATCGTAACTATATATATAGATCCAGAGATCAGCGCACATTGGAATTTGAAGATCATTGTCATGTGAATCATCATGGGTAATTTACCTATTATTATTATTTTTAATTATTTGTAAGACTAACGTTTTATTGTATACTTGGCACATATTTAAATATTATTTTCATTTAATTTTCACCTTTGCACGAACTAGCTGATATAATATCATTGAGTGTTATGCTCGTTTCGTGATTAATTAAGCTTATAATATGTGTTGGCAGTAGCTTTGCACGGACGAGACTTGGGCCCTTTTTACTTCTCAATATCTGTATTTTATTTGTATAACTCGATCGGTTTGCGCTATGATTCTTGATACATTGCTTTGAAGGTATGCGAAATATTCATATAACCTATGAATAATAGAAAATTCTTCATTTCAGGCAGACCAATGACAAGCCATAGATATGCCGTGCCTTTATCAGTAGGAGGTATATGTTATGATATATTATAATAACACTATATGATTTTCTTCTTTATATTTTTTGTATTCAAATTATATTTTCATAAATATATAATATATTAAATTAATTTTATAGGAGGAGTTTCACAATACTCATTCAACAGAAGTAAGTGTATTTTTTTTAATTTTCTATACAATAAACCAACGTTTTCTTCTAATACTTTTAAAAGTATTTTTTTTATATACGATAATCCTTATCTACATTTATAATAGGTAATAGGTAAAGAATCTAAATGCAGTAGGTGTTTAAAACAAAATAATCTTATAAGCTTTCGGTGCACAAAGTATATTCATAGTTTAGACTGTAAGATAAATGTAAAATTATCTTTAAAAAAACTACCAAAATTCATCACAATATACACAATAATTTTTATATAGCATCTTTCGACGTTGATATCGCTCATACAAGAGTGAACTTTCGGGAGTGTTTACTAAGTTAATTATATAAAATTCAATCAAACATTCTGAAATAAACGTTAACTTTTTTATTGATTGAAAGAATATAGTTTTCTTGGTATTTTTTTAAATGTAGTAACATTTTATATTAATTAAAATAAATGATAGAATGTAGTATAGTGTACATAATGTTTTTACATTGCTTTATAGATATGATCAGGAACGACGCCAGAATTAGTGGGGGTATGTCCCGTAAGTGTTTAAATTAAATTTAATATAAATATAATATTTCAATGGTAAGGATTGTAAGAGATCACCCGTGATGACAAGGTTGCTCTAAAATCATATTTTACCTTCATTCTTTAATTATTAAATTGGTGTTATAAAATATTTAATAAATAAAAACAACAAAATATTGCATACAAATCATAATATGTTATGTAACATACATATTTCACATGTTAACAACTATGTCATTATTAACAACTAATTGGTGCTCGTAATTTTGTTTGTGTTTTTTTTCACGGTTGTATTCTTTTCTTGGTTGAATGGTTGAGTTAGCCCGACGTCAATGTAAACAATAAATGAAATAATAAATATTAAACTACCTTCTATAAATATAATGCAAAATTTCTTATAGGCCCGTTTAAGTTATGCCTGCCGCCTGCAATATTTTTTACCTAATAATAGTAATATTGAGACCAGAACCAGAGGTTGTGGGTTCGATTCCCGCTCGAGAATATTAAATATTTTACATTTTCATTTCTTTGCTCGCTGGTGTTGAGGCAAAAGCACGGCGTTGTGTTCCGCCTCCAGAATTTGGTTTGAAGCGACATGGGTTAACACCAGGCTCCCTCTGTCCACCCTGCTACATGCGAGATACAGCGTGAATCTGAAAAAAATTAGGCATTAAGTATAGTAAAATAGGCAACAAATTTTATGGTATGGTATGGTATGGGCAATAAAAACTGTAATAATATATATACCCTTTTCACTGTGTCATATTTATCTCCAAGAGTATTTATTTATTTTAAGATAAAAGATAACAAAATTCAAAATTATAATTAATTAATACAATATTTTTATATAGCATCTTACGACTATGATACATCGGACTCATTGAATAGCGCTCCAGAACTGAGCTTACGTAAGTTAAATATAAAATTAATATACAACATTTTAAAATACATGTAAAATTTTAAAATAAATATAAAATTTTCAATTATTAAAAAAAGGGAAAATTAAGCTCGTTGCCGTTGCGTGCGTTGAGCGTTGTGTTGCACGTTGCGTATTACTCAACACGCAATGCCTGCAGAATTCGGCGGAAAGTGAGGAACGGAAGTGTTTTAATGAAAACTAAGTGTCTTAACACTAGGTTCCCAGGTTCCTTCCACTACCCTGCTATGTGCGTGATGCTAAAAAATAAAAAAAAAAATTATATGTAATATTACGTAACGTTATTAAATAAATTTATAGATATAATTGGGGGCGAAAGCGACATGAATATTATGAGTGGGGGTATGTCCGGTAAGTGCTTAAATCAAATTATACACAGCTACAAACTATACATACATAATACTTCATAAAAACCGCAATTTAAAATATATGATCAGTTATATTTATTAGTAGATAATTTTAAAATCAATAATTGCAAAAAAATTGCTTACGTAATACTTGAACGGCCCCTATTTTACATGACACATCCAACGTTAATAGCTAGTATACGACTATTTCCTTCTGACAGTATCAATTTACTTCACTCAATGTATCACACAACATTTTTATGTACCTATAAATAATACTGCTGTTTAACTTTTTACCGTACCTTTCTATAAAGAACACTTAATTGTGGCTATTGTTGACATATGTAGTATAACATAACATACATAACTTTTATTTGTGAGGCCAGTCGTGGTCAAAAAAACTTCTTCGCTTCGCTCAAAAAAACTTACATAATATATATGTGACGCAAGATTTTTAAAAATAATTTAATTATCATTGAGGAATTTGACTCGTTCGTTAAAAAAAGATAACATATGTTTTTCTCATAAAAAATAAACAATAAATATCAATATACAGAGTGGAAGCGTCAACGCTCCTTTTACATAAATATTTTTTTTTAAATTAATGTAAAAGTTTAAAATAAATGTAAAATTTTCAATTATTTAAAAAAGTGAAAATTAAGCCCGTTGCCGTTGCGTGCGTTGCGCGTTGTGTTGCACGTTGCGTATCACTCAACACGCAATGCCTCTAGAATTCAGCGGAAAGTGGGGATCGGAAGTGTTTTAATGGAAACCAAGCCTACTACAACACTAGGTTCCCAAGTTCCCTCCACTACCCTGTTATGTGCGTGATACAAAAAAACATTATTAAATAAATTTATAGACATTTTTGGGGGCGAACGCAACAGCAATATAATTCGTGGGGATATGTCTGGTAAGTGCTTAAATCAAATTACACACAGTTACAAACTATACATACATAATATTTCATACAAACCGCAATTTAAAATGTATGATTATTTATATTTATTAGTAGGTAATTTTTGGCGTACCTATAATTTTTATTTACCACCTCTTGGCATAGAAAATTTATCTACTCTACGATTTTTTTAATATGTATTATGAAATAGCTCGTCGCCTAGAACTCTATGTATAATATTCTAGAAATTTAGGTACCGTGTAAAAAATGATGAAAAGCTTTTGGTTAGGTATCATTACTATCATATAACGTTCCTTATTCCGTAGGTATAGTTTATCTTGTCTGTTATGGTTTTGCATCTGACACATTATTCAAAACTACTTCTGCCTTTATGTTACATGACACATCCAACTTTTATAGCTAGATATTTTCTTCCGACATATGTACCTATAATAATACTGTTAAAAAAATAATACTGCTTTTTAACTTTTTAACATGCCTTTCTATAAAGAATTTTTCAGTGAGACTATTATTGACATTTGTAGTATAACATAATATACATACTTGTATTTGTGAAGCCAGCCGTAGCGCAGCTACACAAGCGTGTGACTGCAAAACGCGACAGATTGTGGGTTCGATTCCCACTCGAAGAAATGAAGTATTTAATATTCCCATTTCTTCGCTCTGGTGCCGGTGTGGATGGTAGGCGGCGCAGTTGTTTGCTTATTGCTTATACATAATAATTATTTGTGGCACTTTAAATTTTTACTTAATAATAATTTCTTCTTGTGTTAACAAAGAGATACTCTTAGTATAATAACAACATAATATGGTTTTCTAAATAGATTCCTTCTCTGGGCGCAAACAGTATCATACCTTCCTTGGTGGCAGGCATAATTACCCTTGTAAGTATCTAAAAAACATAATAATATCTATATAACACAATATGTCACAAATAATTTAATTACCACTGAGCAATATGACTCGTTCGTCAAAAAAAGATAACATATATATGTATCATAAAAAGTCGATAATTATTAATATACAGGTGGAAGTGTCAGCGCTCCTTTTACGGAAATAAAATATTTTAAATCCATACCTAGAGAAATTAATCAAAATACCTCAACAATTTAGATGTAGGATTTTTTCATTTCACGATGTTTATACATATCTGTATTTCGTGTGTCGCAGTTACGCATAGATACCAATAACGTAAACACAACTATGTACTACAAAAATATTACTGAAACTTTGAACTTTGCGGCCAATACCTACGACTCGATTTTGGAATGAGGCGTATGCGGCGGTTTCCCTTTGATAGGTTTATGCGTGCGTGCGTCGTTCTTGACAAATGGCGTTTTATTTTACAACGATAATTTTATTATTTATTTTGTTTCAAAAAATCCATGAAATTTCATTCGATTGGAAACTATCTATAGCTAATACTAATGGAGCATAGTTAATTTTAAGGAAAAAATATTCTATAAAATTAACTAACTTCCATTTGAAAACTAAAATCATCCATGTATATAATCTTCATTTCCATCAAAATGTCTGTTGAAAAAATCATGACACATCGGTACGGCAGTGTAAACGGTAAATAAAATAATTAATATTGATAAAACATAGGCATTATAAAAATAAACTTAAAACAAAACAAAATTTCTTATACGTATTAGTTATGTATGGACGCAATATATTTACTTATCATTAGTATCTTACATATATAATATGTTATGTGATTAATAAGGTTATTATGTATAATTGATAATTCTATTATAAAACATGTTTTATTTACAACACTTTTTATCTACATAGATTCTCTTCATGGGCAAAGCGGCGATAGAATTTTCGGTGGTCCCTCTTCAAATGGTAAGAGTTAGACAAAAATAACTTTAATAAAATCGAAAATGTTAATTTTTAGGTAAGTACCTATAATAACTGGGTACAATAGGGGTAGTTTCTCCATTCGAATGACATTAGGTTTTTCCGTTGCCAATCTTAAATAAATATTAATTAGCTAACAGTGGAGCAGCATCGAACTATAAATGCTGTAGTGAGTTCGATGCCCATTCGGGAAAATCTGAGATGGGGGTGTCTTGACAGTAAGGTGAAAAAAAAAATATTTTTGGGTCCCGTACCTCAAAAAATTAAAACGGAATACTTATAGGATCACTTTGTTTACCGTCTGTCCGCCTATCAAATATTCAGGTCTATGGCCCCTTGAGGCACAGGAAAGAGTAAGCTCCAGCCACGTTTCACAATCTTTTGAAAGATTTTATTTATTTATTTTTTTATTTTATTTCAGACACATGCCCATATTTTGTTAGTATTAAAGCTTAAAATAATAAAAGTTAACAAATGGAAAAGAAAAACAAAAACAGTAACAGTCCTTTTAACGGGATTTTGCTGCTTTTGTTATGAGACACGTAATTACATATTTGACTTGACTCGTTATGAAATGTCCGTGAACTTAAGTTTGTCAACTTTTATAAATTGTACTTCTCGTTGACTGCTCCTTTTTATAAAAATATGAATTTAAAATTCATATATTCATAAATAAATAATATTCATAAAAATATTTTTCTCGCCCATGTTGTCTCTTTGGTTCAATACGTAAGTGCTAAGAAGAGTCGTGCCGAATGCTTTTTCATGTAATATTATTAGATTATATCTGCTCTCAACTTCGTAAAAATTGTGGTTTCGTTATAATTTGTATTAAACAAAAAGTATAAAAAAATTCGTGGTATTAAATTAAATACAAATCTAGATTCTGCCATTTATGTTAGAATATAATATTTTTGCTTATTATGTTTTATAGATCTATTGTTGCATAGGTAAATACATAAAGAGAAGTGTGATTTTTATTTCTTTGTTCTGGTAAGAAGGCAAAGCTGAGCTTCCGTTACTTAACACGCAATGCTTCGAAATTTATGGGGAACGAAGTGTCTTAACACTAGGTTCCCTCTGCCTACCTTGCTATATGCGTGATGCTGTATCACTAGTGAAGTGAAGCTAAAAAGAATTATAAAGATAATTTACAATGTATAAATACATGATGTGTATTGTGTAATTGTGTTTTTGCAGACAAATTTTCTCCTGATTCATACGTTGTTTCTACTCCTGCTCCTCGTCGTCCTCCTCCAATTACCACGGAACAACCTCTGGAACTTAAATATCACTTAGAAGGTTTCACCTGGGCATTGAGTTTACTTAATGACAACGCAGGTGCACTCGAGTTCCCTTCCAATGGTAAAAATGTCACTTTGGAAGTTTCCAAAGATTCTGATGTAAGTAATATATTAGATATATAAATCATATTTTATTCAAATATTTTTTATATTTATGCATAGTTTGTGTTTCTCTAATCGGCGCAAAAAGGCTAAAGTAACTTAAATATAGGACAGTGCTCTACTCTGGAATACCAAACTTATTTTAATAGTGCCATGGAAATACATTATATTATAATTTTTTTATATATTATATTAAATTTAAATATATATATATATATATATATATATATATATATATATATATATATAT
>DWAN01003172.1:0-13834 GCA_018230445.1 Heliconius hewitsoni
GAATTAATTATATTATTTACCTACACATTTTAATTCTGGTATGGATCGTTACAACGGTTTAATGTAACTTAAGCATTAAATCATTTAATGTGTCTTTGACTGCTATTGTATCTTATAAATAATACATTAAATAATTATTATCTCTTTATTAGAAATAAAATACAATTAAGGTGCTTTGCTAATGTTAGCCTTTATAATGAATCCGCTGTCCGAATACACCTTGTCACCAGGTACCACCTGGTCTTCGCTTGCCCTTTGGACAATGTCTGGAACTGTTGACTTAGTACCCAATTCATTTTTAGCTGGACTGTACAAAAATAAATGAAAAAAATATAGTTAAAGAAATTTATTGAAAACGTTGTGGTTGTGGGTTCAATCTCCAACAGGATATAAAATAATCTTCATTTTCTCGTTCTAGTAGACAATATGTGACGTTGATTTGCACCACTTAACACGCAATGTCTTCTCTTACATAGATAAAATGAGGAACGAACTGTCATAACCTTCGTCTGCCTTCCTTTTCTTTTTTTTTTAAATATGTTAATAATATTATTTTAAAAGATTCACTTTATTTTAAAATTCTCACGTTCATTTTAATAATTTCCTACTTGAGGAATTTAAATATTTAATATTTTAATAATAATTGAGGCTAGTCGTGGCGCAGTGGCACAAAGTGTGTGTAAAACCGACTGGTTGTGGGTTCGATCTCCACTCGAGGAGATGAAATATTGACTTAAATTTATATTTCCATTTCTTCGCTGTGGTGTCGAGGCATAGCGCGGCGTTGAGTTTAGCCACTAAAAACATTGGCGGAAAATGGAGATCAGAGTGTTCCAGCACTAGGCTGTTGTGTGATGGATACAGCTTGATGCTAAAAAAAGATTATTATCCAGAGAAAAATATACCCATCCGGATGATTTTTCCACGAAAGTATTTTTTCCTCGTGAGTCACGCCCGACCTGAACTGTCGCCTGCATTTTGGCCTGAAATTAAAGAAACAGGTTATACAAAAAAAAATGTAAAAAGAGAAATGAAAATAACAGAAGAATAAATCGGTATAATTTCTCCTTTATTGTCTTTTTTTAGCTTCGGTATCCTACACAAAGCAGGGTAGACAGACGGAACCTTGAAACCACTACAACTAAGGCACTTCCTTTCCCCATTTTCCACCGAATTCTGGAGGCATTACGTTTTGAGTGGCGGAACTCTACGCCGCGCTTTGCATCGTTACCAGGAAAGTGGAAATATTAAATATTGCATTTCCTCCCGTGGAAAACGAACCCACAACCTGTAGTGGTTACTATCGCACTCTTGTACTCCTGCCCCACGAATGGCCAATTTTGTTATATTATCATTATTTCCATAACAAACTTACTTTTTATATAATAATATTTTTCATGTGTCATTTTAACCAACAAAAGTCTTTCCAGTAGTAAATTTAAAATTAAAATATTTTATTATAATAATATAATAACAAGAAGCTCTTACTCCAAATCTTTATAAATAGCGCAAGATATAAACTGCCGGTTCTTATAAACGCTGGTGTAGAGGAAGGGCCCGTAGCACTTGTTGGTGCGCTCCTTCACGAGACACGCGGAGATGACGCCGACCACTACGGAGTTCACGCCCGTCCCGTACACGAGGGGGCCGCCGTGGTCGTTCTGGTAAAATGGAATTGTATTTTTGTAGTAATTCATCGCCTTAAATATGGACAAGTAGCTTTGAAATAGTAGTAATAAAGTATGGGTGACGAATCATAACCGCCCTGAAGTTGGCTGCAGATGCTTGCGCAAATTTGATTTTAGGATTTTTCTTTCTTTTCATTATTTGAAGTTGAACAATGCACAAAATTTAAAAAAAAATAACTCAGAGCGACCACGACTCGTCAACCGTACTGTACCTAGACTAAATTCAATACTTACCTCACAAAATCCACCATCTGCTTGTGAAGCATATCGCCTGCTGTCATTGTAAGCTGAATGTAAAGTTAAATTTGTGGGTACTTTCTCAATTATTTTCAAATCTCTTCTTGCGTCTTCATCATCAGAGTAACTAATGTCTTGACAGTCGACATATTTTTCCTGTTGATTGTTTAAGTATTTATTTTATTAAATAATCATTAGGCTATCTGTGCACACTTTCAATTTATTGTAACTGGTTTTCAGGAGGAGTAGATAAAACTAATTTTTCATTTATTTTAATTTCAAACTTACAAGAACCAAGTAATAAAAAACAACATATACCAAATAAAAAATAATTTAAAGCATACATTACAAATCTCTGACATAGTTTGTCCGATATCCTTAGTGCAAATCATGTAGTTGTCGATAATGTTGTGATATCTGGACCCCCAGCGACGCTTGCATCGATTCTTAGGAATGATTTCTACGTGAGATTCCAGAAGATTCTGCTGATTTTCTTTTCTTCTGTTTATCCACTGAATAAAATAGAGGTCAATAGAATAGTTTACTAAAATTATAAGTATTTAAGTTTAGTAAATAATTTCTGCTTATATCTACTTCCTGCAACTAAGGATACGTTCTTTTTCATGTACCACTGACTTTTAAAATTTCTATTTTGTACCTACTGTACGATTGTAACTGCCACTAGCAATGAGAATAATAGAGATGTTTAGTTTCACAGAGTTAATAGTTCCAATGTGGAATAAAGCACTTAGGAAAAGACAAATAAAAAAAATTATGAATTATGCGAAGGATACAAAAAATAAGAACAATACTTCACATATAAAATCGATTATAAATCCACATACGTTATTACAAATCCACACAGTGGATCACAGATCTATTCATGTGATCATAAAGCCAATTAAAATAATTTAATTAAATACAAAAAAGTAAAAGGGACAACATTTAATTTTAACTTACATCATTATATCTAGAAGTTGTTCCCCATCCAGATATAGTGACCACGGTACCAGGATTTTCTAAAGTTTGACTTTGATTGTTATAACAAATTGGTTTAGGAACGAACTCGCATCCTCGTATACGCCGATTGAAGTCAAAGCCATCTTCTATTTTAACAACTGCTATGTCGTTGTTCATCCATCTTATGTTGTCATTTTCATGTCCATCGAAAACGTAATCTGAAAACAATTCACATAAATAGTAATCTTTGGTTTAATTTTTATTATACTTTTTTAGCAGGGTAAGCAGAGAAAAGTTTATGGTAAGACACTCGGTTAACACTTCCCAATTTTCGAGACATAAGGTGTTGAGCGGTTAGACCGAACGCCGCCTTTAGCCTTGTTACCATAAATGAAAATTCATCCCCCTTTCTAATCTCATTGCCCATCCGGGTCTCTTTAACAGTCAAAGTCTACTATACTATACCCAATAAATATAGTTTTTTTAGTTTTAGAGAGTCAAAAAAATCAAATCAGCTTCACGCTGTATCCCGCACACAGCAAAGTAGGCAGAGGAAACCTAGTATTAAGACATTTTTAAGGAGTTATACGTATTATTAAATATTTAAAACTTACTTTTCGGAATACACTTCCAAATAGCTTTCTTTGCACCATTTTTGATACAAGGGTTATTGTAACGATCATCCTCATCAGCATATCTAAACGTAAAATGTGATATATTACTATTGTCAATCGTTGTCTTTACGAACTACGACAAAATTTAATAAGTAGAAAAAAGTGTTTCTGTATAATATGTAACAATACATGTTCTGTGTAAAAAATCTAGAATATTTATAAATATTAATAGATTTTATTATTTTTTAACATTTTGTCTGTTCGTTCGGAAATGTTGGATGGTGGTGAGTTCAATCGCCACTCAGAAACATAATTACACTTAAATTGCTTTTATTTCCTTACTCCACTATATTACTCTTTTTTGGCATGTCAAGAATCATAAAGTCCATGCAAACGGCGTTTTGTGCAAAATTGTGCGTTGCAAATCATTTTTAAAATATTTTTTATTAAATTTAATCGATTATAATTAAATTTCATCACTAACTACAATTTTTAACAATATTTCCAAATTCACATAACTTACTTATAAGTGCCAGAAACTACGTAGAAATGTTCGGCGTCTTCGATACAAGCGGCTGACGTCAGTATATACTCCTCGTGTATTATGACTCCGCCGCATAGCCATGTGCGATAATTTTGAACTTTTTTGTTGGTCCGAGGTAGTTTGAGATACACCTATAGGTACATTGTGAAATGATTCCTTTACTTAACTTGAAAGTAGGTTCCAGAAAATGTTTACAAAAAAACCACATTTCCTAAAAGTTATAAGTTTCTTAAGCGCATTTAATGTAGTTGTGGCGGAGTTAAGACTTAATATGGCGGAACTCAACGTAGCGTCGTCTTTTGTCTTGTTACCAGAACGAAGAAATGAAAATATAATTCCCCTGAGTGGAAGACGAAACCACAACCAACGTGCTTGAAGTAAAACGCTGCGCCAATGCTCCACGACGGCCTCAATATTTATAACTATAGATACTCATACTAATGAATAACTGTAAGACGCTTTTTTCCAATATTCAATGTTCTTATTGTGTAACTGAATAAACGATAAAAGGAGACTTTTTTTATTATATATTTTATATAAAATGTACTATGCAGAATATTAAGATGAATTGGTAATGATATATGATTGTATTACTTGAATATTTTATACAAACCATGTAAGGTCTGCCATCTGTGACGTCATTTCCGTGAATGATTCTTCGTGAATCGTTCAGTATTTTTACAACATTTTCAGGTATATGCGTGGCGACTTCAAGAGAGTGCACATCTGGAAGTATTTTAATATACAATAATTATTTTATATTATTATCGGTATTGTAAAATGACGTAATACATTGTTATTTAATTGATATCTTCATTTTGTTATGTTCTCTTTATTCCCCAAATTTCGATTATGGCGAAATCCTGTCACTTGCTTTGCATGTAAATATATTTCTAAACAATAAATTTTGAAGCCCTTTTAATATATTCAATCTTTCTTTTTGTAATTATATAAAGGCACCAAACTAAGGCATTTTAGTGTCGTCATCAAAAATCAAAAATAATATATAATAACAATAAAAATTTAAGATCAGTCGTGGCTCAGGAGCACAAGTGTGTGACTGCTAGCGCAACTGGTTGTGGGTTCGATACCCATGTGTGGAAATTAAATATTTAATATCTTCAGTATCTTCAGAATTCGGCGGAAAGTGGGGGCCGAAGTGTCTCAACAGTAGTTTCCCTCTACCTACCCTGTTACACAAAATTACCACTATGCCTACGGCATAAGGTATTGATGTAAAAATTGCTCAATATTAATTCGGCAATAATTTTTTATGTTAAATTAGATAACAATTTGAATGGAAGATTATTTAGTCCTTAAGGTTTTAGTTAATTAGATACTCACTCAAAAAGAATAAAAAACACAGACAAAAAAGGTAAATGACTGTCATTTTCACAAACATAACGTAAAAGAAAGTAAATTATTTCATATATTTAATATTTAATTACACGCTTTGTAACTTCAAAATAGTTAAAATTATCAGGAAATTGTTAAAATTAAAAATTGTACATTTCATTTCAATGGAATTTTGATCACATCCTGTTACGATGTAACGAATAAAAAATTGAACATAAAAACTTGGCTTCTAATTAGTTTAAATCACAAGTACAATGTATATATAAATAGGAACCATTTTTATCGTTATTAAATATACCATATTTATTTTATTTTTAATAACAATTCTATAATTATAAAATATCCATCTCAGGTGGTTGTGGGTTCATTGGTGCTTTACATGAGGGCTTTTTAGTTTTTTTTTAGTATAGGGTAGTCAGTCAGATTGCCTAGTGTCAGGACACTCCCTTTTTGGTTCCGGCACGAGTTCTAGACCATTGTGTTGAGTGGCGGATCTCAACGCTGAACTTTGTTTTACTAGAGCGGAGAAAATATTTCATCCATTATATCAGATATTGTACCATACTTTCTTTACATGTAATACGAAAATATGTCCAGTTTATATTTTGAAGAAAATGTTTGAACCTTTGAAGGCGATTCAAATCCCCCATTCCTTATAATTGTATTTTCTTTCTTAAGGGTGGAATAATACTTTAAAAATACAAAAAAGGTTCATCCTGTTTTAGGCAGAGTTTATTGTTTTGAGTCACCCTCACACACTGACATTGAAATTGAATATACGCGGATTTTTTTTTAATTTGACAGAGAAGTACCAAGTACAGACGGATATTTTTAATATGTTTCTTTTTAACTTTTATTTTATTTTATCTGATATATATGATATAAAATAAAATTAACCTACTAAACCATTGTAGGTAATGGAAAACTTAAATAAAATTCGTACATAAGTCAAAGAATATATGTATTTATTAAGATATTTTATTTGGAACGTTGGTTGTGCTCGTGTTAGTTTTATTCAATGGATCTTGAAATGATCCCAATATCACTCCCTCATGTTTAATGATCGTGTCAAATGATGTGGTTTTTTTTAAATTCGCCTGTTGTTTCTCATCTGTTTCATTTCCCACTCGTCTTTTGTCTTCTTCATGCACTCCCTTTGTTACTCTTTAAATGTTGTTTAATATTATTATTTATTTAAGTTAAAGCTGTACGATTCTTAAGACATTCCATTTCTTACTTTCCGCCCAATTTTGGAGACATTACGTCCTGAGTTGTGGAAGTCAACGACGACCAATTGAGCAGGAATCGAACCCACAACTTTGCAGCCAGATGCTGTGTTGTGTAAGCGTAAGGCGTAAGGCGTAGCTGGGGGAGTGCGAGCGGTGCAGTCGCACCGGGCATCAACAAGAAAGGGCCATCAAAGTCTACGATCAGTTTTCTAATTTTTTTTCAAATGTACAAGAAAAATGAGAGAATGAAAATGAAAAATACAATCTCGCTATCATGTCACTGTAATGTCCGTTTTTAAATTTTTGCAATAATTTTTACCAAAATCTAATGTTATAACTTATACTTATATAACTATAATTATTTTGACCATTATAAAGGGCATCAAGTCCTAAGCTGCACCACGTAGCAAATACCCTAGTTTCGCCACTGTGTGTAAGTATTAGGAAAATGAGCCGAGTAGGCAAGCAAGGTATAACTATGAAAAAAAAAAAAAAGTAAATAAGAAAGTTAGTTGATGATAGTATTGCTTAAGGTCTATACCCTTCATTAAATTCCACCCAGTTGAGTTCTTCCTCTATATAAGATACACCGGATCTAAACATTTTGCTGCAGTCACCGCTGTAACAAAATAATGCTTATAATGATTCTGTTAACGAATATTATTAACTTAAAAAAATATTTTTTGCTTAATGTAAAGTTTTGCTACACGTAAAAAAATACATATATTAATATATGTATTGTATTTGAATTGAAACACAAAAGAAATATTTTTATTTTAGTTTCACGCAATTTCCCACATGTATCAAAATAAACAGAGAGAACCTAATGTCAAGACACTCCATTCCGTTAAAAATAGTTCATTCTACTACGTGGGATTTGAACTCACAACCGCGTCTTCGAATAAAACAATACAAAGTCATACGCGAGATCCTTATAAATAGCGCAGTCGATAAGCACTCGGTTCCTGTACACGCTGGTGTAGAGGAAGGGCCCGTAGCACCTGTTGGTGCGCGGCCTCACGAGGCACGCGGCGATGACGCCCACGACCACGGCGGCGGGGCCGGCGCCGCGGATGAGCGGGCCGCCGTGGTCGTTCTGTGGGGGTCGATTTAAGTATTTTTTCATTACAGGTGTGTAAAATATTAAAATATTTGGAATAAATAACAACTCTTTTAGAAGTTGATGGGTGCACAGATAATCCTGTCTTAAATCATTACTTAATTTAGTTACATCAGGAAAGACTTGGACAGTATATGTGTAACCCGCGCCTCCTGGAAACCGCAGGTCGGTTCCAAGAGGAAAATTTCGACGTAGCGAGCGATGTCGTCGATGAGCTTCGGACGGTCAGAACGTCTGGTAATTTTTATACGTTTTCTACATAAGTATTTTTTTTCCTAAGTGTAAAATAACACTTTAAAAATGTTAAAAACATATGTGTATACTTTTATTTCGGATCTCAATCTAACAGTTCAGAGTAATCAATTTTTGGTCGCGTAGGAGTCAGAATCAATCTAAGCCTTTAAAAATCACTCAACTGAAAGTCAATGTCAATAATAAAAAGATGGCATTTAAATTCCTTTTCTTGTTTACAGAAAATCAGCAAAACAATCAAACAAATATAAGTTAGGAAATAATGATATTTAATATAACTTTATATCTTCACATAACTGTTAATTTTATTAATTCGGGTTTTCAGGTTATACATAAATATCCTACTTTAAAATACCTTCAAAGTAAAGTTCGATAATACTTAACTTAAAATTTTGTATATTTTTTGAAAATTATTGTATTTTACGTAGTTTATAGGGTTAAAATAAGTTGACCTGACAAAACCCGCCGCTGGCGGTTTGCTGCCGTCTGCCGGACTCGTTGTGGCGCGCCGAATGGAGAGATAGCTCCTTGGGACTGAGCACGCGGCGGGAACCTTCGTCGGAGTACATTATATCTGTACATTCTACGTATTTATCCTAAATTTTGTATGAAAAGATTATATATTTAGAAATTGCGTTGTTACTTCAATGCATTTAATGCATCCGCATTGAAATAAAGGGTGAGTGTGGGTTTAAACGCAAGCGGGGACTGTTGTAAGTTGTTGTTTTTTAAGCTCACGAGTAGATCTCTAGAATCAAATATGTACCACTTTCAAAACACGGAAAAATCTCTTTTCTGGCAAAAAATCCTAAATAATGATATCAAATACCTTACGAATTTAATATTATTACAGAAAATATGCGTGAGATAGAGGCAGGAACTAGCTTAGTTTAGTCGTAAGTGGATAACTTACATATAAATATAATTTTTCTTAATTCTCCAAAAATGACGTACCTGACAAGCTTCACTCAGCTCAGCGATAGTGTCTCTCGTACAGATCATGTAGTTATCTATAACGTTGTGGTAGCGCGCCCCCCAGCGCTGCTTGCAGGTCTCTTTGGATATGATCTCCACTGACGTCTCCAGCAACACTTGAGCGGAACGACTCCTTTGGTTTACCCACTAAATTACATTTAAAATTAAATTAAATTTAATAGTAATAATAGGTGTTATATGCCTTAAATATCTTCTATATATGGTTTTTTTGTATGTTAGTTTTTTTTGTAATACTAAGTGACTGAACCTACTTGAATGAAAATTTGTGTAAGTTTTTCAATGTTTTATATAGTTTAATGGTATAATTAGGCCCGGTTTGTGTTATTGTGATCAGTAAATACTACAGTACTATCCAATAGATTAACTAGAATAGATCACCTAAACTAGAAAAAGTCAAACAATATTCGGAGGGAACAATATCTACCGGGCCCGTTAATATGTGTATAGATATTATATGAATTATAAAATCGAAATAATGGCAATTAGTAAGAATCTTGAGCAGTATTACAAATTTAAAATGTGAGTAGCGTTTACTACTCGATATTAAAAAAGTTAGGTAGAGATACCAGACAAATATATTTTTTTTATTTTCTGCGAATTTATAAATATGGAGTGTCAAATTAGAAAAGATAACTTTACTTAGCACTACTCTGCTGCTATTCGGTACAAAATATTTTATAAGTTTCTCACAAAGATTCCTTTACTATATATTTTAAAGTTATTAAAATACCTACATCATTATATCTATCGGTGCTCCCCCACCCGGCTATGATGCCGAAACTACCAGGACTTTCATATCTAGCGGTTTGATTATTGTAACATATTGGTTTCGGGACGAAGTCACATCCTCGTATGCGTCTTGTAAAATCGAAGTCATCCTCAACTTTCACAATAGCTATGTCGTTGTTCATCCATCTTATGTTGTCATTTTCATGACCGTCGAATATATAGTCTGTAAATAAATATGATAAATAAAAAAAATCACATAGAAATCTTGGGTTCATATCTTTTAAAAGAGCTCATATTTTTTAACAGGTTTTAATGAAAAAAAATTATCTTATAATTTTGCTTTCTTTCGATTATAAAAATCGATTCTTCAAAATTTAATTAACACAAGTTTAATACTTCTAATGAGTTAAACATATAAAGTTACATGTAATTTTATGTAGTAATAAAATAATAAATTTGATCTTGCATATCTCGCCTGAGGGGGGAAAGTTAAATAGTTCGACTCATCTATGTATGTAGCTCACACGGGCAAGTCCGCAAGCAGAAAATTTGTTTGTCTATTACGACATACGCTTGAAAAACAAGAGTCTGTATGTAAAATTTATTAATTATAATAAAATAACGATTGATAAAGGAGGCCTTTGTAGCGCAGTGTGTATTGATTATAAACCTTGCTATATGCGGGATACAGAGTAAAGTCAAAAAAAGATTAATAATAAACTTACTCCTAGGAATGCACTTCCACACAGCTTTCTTAGCTCCGTTTTTAATACAAGCATTATTATAACGGTCATCTTCCTCATTATGACTAAAAATTGAAATATAGTGGTTTATATAATTAATAATAAAAACAATTTATTCTATAAATCTCACTCAATAATATGTGTACAAGCGTAAAAACCTTTTTTTATGGAAAAAACTAGGCAAACGAGCGTTCGGGTCACCTGATGGTTAGTGGTCACCGCCACCCACGGCCCCGTGCAACATCACAGGAGCTACTTAACCTAAAGCTACTTCCATGGCGTGTGGAAGGAAGTTCCTACGAAACCGTCCAGTAGTGGATTGCCTACTGATATTACCTACTGTGCGGTTACAAAATTCGGCGGCAGGTAACAGGTCAAATAGATCTTCAGAACACTCCTCATAATAAATGCGATAGAGAACGCACAGCGAGGAGATGTCTCTACGCAAAGCCAACGTGTCAAGCTTTTTACAGATCATTGGAGTCCCAAGGATTCGAACGACTCTTCGTTGTATGCGATCTGCCTACTCTGCCTTGTACGAGCTCGCGAGAGCGAGAGATAAAGCAGAAAAAAATATCAATTACAAAAACTGTTTACACTCTTTTACAAAATCAACGTAAAAAGTTATAAGAAAGTAATGGAACAGTTATAAGAAAGTAATGGAAAATGGACACTACGTTTTCCTCTAAAAATTTATTTTTATACGGAGTTTTATATACTAGATAGTCTCTACTTTCTTTATTACATACGAGAGGTGTGAAAACGAACAAAAATAGCTTTAACAATTACCTGTGAGTACCAGAGACTACATAGAAATGTTTCGCGTCCTCTATACAAGCGGCGGAAGTTAGTATGTATTGCTCGTGCACTATGACTCCGCCGCACAGCCAACGACGGTAGTTTGAAAATTTCGGATTATTTGTGGGTAGCTTTAAATAGACCTTAAAAATAAGAGTAACAAACTAAAAAATGTTGGACCGACATATAAATAACGGATTGGACAGAAATCAAATCAATACCAAAACAATGATTTTAGTGTTCCGTATCTCAAAAGAAAAATTGACCGCCAAGACAATTTATCTCAAGATCAAATCGAGGTATCTAACTGAAATGATTAATTATCCAAGTTTACGGTTCTTTGGAGCGCCAAAAATTAAGCTTCTAAATCAAAGCAATTAAAAGACACGAGTATTTATGTGTATATACGTTTAAGCTGAATATATCCACACAATCTTGACATAAATAGTCTTGATAGAAGGACAAACGTACAGACAGACAAACAACAAAATATGCCATATAAGAATTCTGTTTCGAAATCCTTAATCACTATAATGTATACTGAATTCAAATATTTATAAGTATTAAATGTAACTAACTATGTTTACATAATTATGAGATCAAGTAGTAGAATCTAGTCTTTATTTGCATACCATATAAGGTCTGTTATTGCCAGATTGTTCTCCGTTAATAATCCTCCTGGTATTGTTTAAAATCCCTTCGATTTGAGTAGCGTTAGTGTTTAAAATTATATTTTTTGCATCCAACGGCAAACTTTTTGCATTAAGCAACTCTACATCTGCAATCAAAACAAATAAAATTACAAAAAAATATGAAATAGTTGGAGAATTTTACAATATTTATAAGCGAATTCAGGAACAAAAAGAAAAAAGAACAAGAATATTTTGGTAAAAATTATTTATTATTATAAAATATATTTGCACCAAAATTTTGTATGGATTTTTCTGAAGATAACATTGTTAAAACCTTTTTTTCCTTACATCTTTAGTAAATATTTTCTAAATATAATTTGGTAAGGTAATTATATTTTTGTTTTCTTATATACTAAACCCCTTATAAGTACATACGAGAGGGAAGGCAGAGGGAATCGAGTGTACTCTCCGTTCCCCATTTATTGGCCCAATTTTTAGGACATGGCAAGTTCAATGGCGGAATTCAACGCCGCGCTTTCTCTTGTTGCTAGAACTATAAAAATAATTAATGCTAAAGAATTGGAATCGAATCCACAACGGCCGCGTTCACAGTCAGTCGCTGTGCCACTGCGCCATGACGGTCTCAATAAAACAAATATATAAGGATTAAAAATAATGTTAAATTCATACCGATTATAACGAATAGTATTAATGTAAAGAAATTTTCTTTTGCATTACATATACATGGCTTCATAGTTGTACAAAAATATGATTTCGTATAAGATTAACTTCATATGGACATGGTTACTTAAGATATTGATTAAATTCTACATACTACCTATAATGGTATGATCGATTTCATGCATTAAAATATTTAATATGTTTTTTCTTTTATTTTTTAACATAGAAGCTTTATATGATTCATTTAAAATGATACAGCTACCATTATTATTTATATGCTTATGCTTAATTCCCACCATTTTACGCTTTTTTCTTACGATGCTGTGGTATGTGGCGGATCACAACACCACGCCTTGTCTTATGTAGTCGGAAAAGCGAAAAGTCCATTTTAACTGGATTGTAAAAATTTCTCCAAGCATTTATTTATTTCGGGAACGCATGGATTCCTCCATGCGTTCCCGAAATAAATGCTTGGAGAAATTTTTACAATCGTTAGGCTGAAACTAATACCAAATATTTAAATCTATCGTAGATTTGTTTCATCGTTTTTAAAGTTCGATTGTGTCTGCGCCCGACGTAGAAAATATCAAACTTTACTCAGTCAACGTAATCAAAAGATACGAGCATGTATGCATCGGTTTTTCCTCGTTACGAAATTTGTTTTTGAAATTCACAGCGCTATGAAAATAGGGTAGGTACTTCCCATGAACCTACAGTTACGAAATTTTATATTTTTTTATAAGTTGCTCTTCACTTTGACCTGTAATCCTGCAATAGATTAGGACTTCTCGGTGAGCGAGTCTGACTCCCTTTATTCAAATGAATTATTTCTTAAAAATACCGACCTCTTATGAAAAAAAAATAATTTAAAGAAGATTTGATTGATTGAAGATTGTTTACGTCTTTCTAACATGATGAATGAATGCAATCAACTCTAAGTATACATTTCATGAAGCTATGACATTTTTCCCGACTGCGGGGAAGGCCAAAAAGAAGGTGTGTTGTTTTTAGCATTTGCACGTATGTCCGTTCCTTTATTTCCTTTTTACTGTCAAACCAGTGAGCCGATTGATAAACATGATGATATATACATGATCTTGAAGGCGCAAATGTTATAGCAAATTTAGTTTACTTACGCAGTCGGGCTTTTGTTTTTCACAATAACTGTAAGTAATCGTTAAAATAACAATATTTTAACATTGTACTATATATATATATATATATATATATATATATATATATATATATATATATA